>JAAOAT010000279.1:0-25052 GCA_013186855.1 Fusarium ramigenum
CAGCTGGGCTTGGAGCACGAATGCTCGGTTGATCTTGTGATACGTCATCCTCGCCTTGTCGTTCAGACGTGTCGTTGTGGGCTTCTTGGTGCGATTCCGGTTGTGATTCTCGCTCTCGCTGTCGTTGCCGGTATGCCTCCGCACCTACGGTCCGGACATGGCCTCGCTGTTCTTTACTGAGCCGGCGGAGCACGCCGCGCACCTTCTTCGGCCGGTCTGGGCACTTGTCAAAGTTGGCCTGATGAGGGCCCAGGCAATTGACACACTGCTCTGGTGCGGCGCAGTCACCCGTAGAGTGGCCGGTCTTGCCGCAGCGTTGGCAAACTGGCTGTCTGTAACAACTGCGGGCAAAATGGTAGCCCCAGCACGTCTCGCACTGTCTCAGTCGGTTGGTTTTGTCGACGAGTCTGGCCGCACTGCTGCCAAATAGCGACCAGAATCTCTTTGTGGGTTTCAGAAAGGACACAAGCAGGCCCTTGGTCAAGGGGTTGTCCGAGAATTGTCGCGCAGGACGTATGTCACCAGGCGTGAGCCCCGTCTGGATTTCTATCTCGTCGCTGACGATGCTGTCACTATTCACCTCATTGCCGTGGAAATCGGTCAGTCTTTTGGGAAAGTCCGAGACCACATAGGTGAACCATTCTTTGTTCGTTTCTACTGCTATAGGTTTCAGTTCAGCGGCCCATTCAGCCTGCTTTTCTACCAGAAAGTCGCGTGTTACCAAGTCGGCAGCCAGGACGGCCCATCCGGACCGGACCTGGAACACCTGCCGGATCTTGTCCGAGACGGCGCCAAGTTTCTCCCGGATCAATGTCCGGATGGCATAGCCACTATGGGCCCTGGCCGGAGCTTCGGCTTCTAGACGGATGAAGACGCGGAGGTCTTGTCGGGGTGGGGCGATGTTTGTTTGTTGCCCTTGGCGATGAGGTGGGTCGGATTGCCGGTGCTGTTGTTGATGATGGAGGGCTGGGCGGACATGGGCAGCGGGAAGCGAGGTGGCGGCGACGCTGCTGTAGGTAGGCTTAGGGGTCGTAGGTCCGGGGCCGGAGAGCTCTCGTTTCCAAATGTCAAGGAAGCTGTCAGCAAATTGCCTAGCGAAACGCCGTTGCGGTCCGGTAGCGAATTGCTGGGCCGCTTCAAACTTGGCGCAGAAGGGCTGGAAGACCATCAGCTTGGCGTTGTATTCTTCCGCGTGTTCTCGCGCGAGATCACTGGCTGACTCGATGATAGAGATTGGCCGTTGTTCAAAGATCGATGATGAGTTAGCGCGTGCAGCTCCTTCCGTTGCTGCAGCCGCGGTGGCGGCGATGAGTGGTGAAGATGGTGTCTGGGCCATCCGCCCGGGGACAGGTAAAACACCAATGGTGCCATTCACGGTCGCAGGGCTGTTCTGCAAGAGAGCTGCACGGGCTCCTCGGTTCAGATTAGCGGGAGTGTGGATCCCCATATCAAAGGGGTCTGTGGCGGCAGGCGGGCTCGCTGTAAACGAAGCCATAGCCGCGGCTTGCGACTGCGCAAAGCGCAGAATGAAACGTTTGTTGTGCTCTTATTAAGGATTTTGGTGTAGACAGAGCCACTTTCTTAACACTTGTATGCCAAGAAAGTGTGATGACAAAGGAAGGTGAGTAAACGATGGTAAAGAATGTTGTTGCTTAGGTCTAGGGTAGCCAAGCTGTTAAACTCTACAGGGGTCAGCCGACGGAAACGCGACGCGTTTCTTGTTTTAGGTTTTCTAATTTCATGGGTGCGGTATGAGAAATGCAGTGCGCTTCCATCGGGGAAAGTATGGGGCGAAAATGCTAGACGATGATTGGCCAAAAACAGGAAACGCAATGCGTTTCTGTCGATAATTCTTGAGTAGGGCATGGTCGAGAAGCGACACATAAAAGATCAATAGGTTATCTTCGAGCCTTGTCCATATTTCTTCCATGTACTCATGGTCTCTCTCTCCATCGATTAGCACGTTCTTCAATGTCATTAAGGCGTGAACGGTGTTGTTTAATGCATCCATCTGAACCTCGGTGAGTAGAAACGGGAGACTTAGGCCAGCCCTCACCCATGCTCTTCTATATACGAAACAGATGAGCTTCTGTGCTACTCTAACATATTTCTCATAGGCTTCATCCTGGAGCTTATAGAAGAATGGCCTCCCTGAGGTCCGGCATGGAAAGAAGGAATTGAGACGATGCTAGTCAAAGACGTTGAATCTGCCATCGGACATGGTTTTTCTTGCTCGCTCCACGATGCGCAATAGTGCGGCAAGAATATGCTGTAAAACGTGTTCACTTTGGAGCTACCTCTCATGCTCATTGCCATAGTGACTGTCCCTATTCATACCACTACAATTCCGGCTCTCCCCCAATGGAAGATTGAGTAAACGGGCGGCGGCTCCTAATGGGTGTTCCGCCAGATACCGCCCCCATTCTGTAAACTGAATCCACCTGTATTGCTCTGAATTAGGTTAATTTCACACTACCACCGACCTCGCGTATGCTGAGCTGAGGTCACGGTTAGATGGGCAGCTTGGGTGGGCTTCTCTTTTATGAGGGCATCTAGCGGGAGGGTGGATTGTAGATATGCCGACGAAGCTCCAGGGTCCAGTTCGCCGGAGCCGCCCACTGTTGAGGCTGGCGCGTGCGAGGTTTCCAATAATACGGGCTCCGATACCGATGTGCGCTCTCATTCAGGTGCTAGAACTAGGAAATAGCGTCTATTGCTCGATGATTTGAAAAGCGTCTGGCAAGCTATTGGTGCGCGCGCGACTCCTTCCTTCAGCCAGGCTTCAAGGATACCGTTCTCATAACTCTGGCCACGACGGTAGGATTTTCGACCATGGATGAGACAAAGATGCTCTCGCATATGCGTTTCAGAACGGCATACATACGGTCGCTTCTGACCCTCACAACAGAGGCATAGGATATTATTGAGATGAACGGGGAGGTGAGGGATTGCTGGGTCTTGCGAGCTGGGTTGCAGATTCCGGATAACGTTGCGGTCACAGATGGGAGATAGGTCCCTAAAGGATTCCTCGTACTTCTTAAGCTCTTGTTTCGAAAGGGCCAGCTCCTTGTAGAAAGTACGGATATGATTGCGGATGGAAGTTACGAATACAGATTTGCACGACTTGCGTATAAGTATGCGAAGGGCGAAATGGAAGTATATAAGGTCAAGCGACTCCATCATACCCTATCTTCGTCTAACGTATAGTTTCCAGTGCGTGAAGTTTTGAGTCAGGGTCTTTTCGATGATGGCTTATAACCTATCACGCGACGCGAAAACGCGTTTGACTCGTGTAATTGAGAGTTTTATTTCCTACGTGTAAGTTCATGAGGTAATCTATTTTACCAGACCTTACCCGTTATTCTCGTTTTTGTATTCGTCTCCACTTAACTGTATGAACTTTGCGATTTTTGATTGGGGGAAAGAGTGATCCCTGCAATCGGTTGGGCGGACTACAAAGAGAATACAACCCCGCACCTGACAACATATTGTGCGCTAGCCATGTTAGGAAATATCACGTTTGATCGAGTCATCTATCGCAACATACCATGACATGCCGCGGCAGCAACATTGATTACAATAGAATAAATCTGCATTCTGAATGCTTTTTCGACCAGCGAAGTATAAATTAGCATTTTACTTGGCCAAAAAATTGGTGGTGGCCTTGAATACCCAAGTCGCATTTGCGTACTGGATGCCCCAATGGCGTGCCTTCATTTCATTCTTGCGGTTGGTGCGATGCTTTCCCATGCACGCTATTTAATTTGCTGGAATGCTCAACGGGATCATCCCCCAGACACCAATGACCGACGGTCCAAAACACATTTCGTTGTTTTCTCTTTTTTTGCCGTTGGACTATTATTTTTGCGTCAGAAACACCCCGTGTCCGTCAATTTGGCGCCAAACAAAACGTGGAACCATTGGCTCTGGATGCCGGTGGCTGCATGCTCGATTGAAAGCAATACGTGGTTGGTGGGCAGAAACGTTGGGCTGCGGCTGTGTCGCTGTCCCAAATAACCCTCCGCCTAAGGCTGAATCTTCGACTTCCCTTCAAGGAAGCTTTTCTGGCATCCACCTGTCAACCACTGATCCTCCGGTGAATTGACATTTCTTTCCCTTTGGAAGACACAGGACGTTTGATGCCTTTGTTCAATTGGTAGCTGTCGAGTCGCTACGAGATACCTGCACCGACCGGAACCGACCGCAGCCGATCGACTCCCAAGCTCACACCTCGCAATGGTTGAACAGATAACAACCCAAGCCAGAAATCATGATGAATACACTGTGGGATGGGTTTGCGCTCTGTCAAAAGAGCAGACCGCAGCCACAGCCATGCTGGACCAGAGACATGCGGATCTCCCAAAGCCGTTCAATGACCCCAACACTTATACCCTTGGGTCTTTTGGGATGCATAATGTTGTCATAGCTTGCCTACCCAAAGAACGGATCGGCAATAATCCAGCAGCGACTGTTGCCGCTTTCATGGTCTCCACCTTTCCGTCTATTAGGTTCGGACTGATGGTCGGCATCGGCGGCGGTATTCCACCCAAGGTCAGACTCGGCGATGTGGTCGTTAGCACACCGGTAGATCAGTTTTCCGGGGTGTCCAATGGGATTTCGGCAAGGCGACAGAAGGCGGCAACTTCGAACGGACCGGTTCGCTGAACAATCCACCAACTTCGCTACTTACGGCTTTGACGAAACTGGAGACGGAACATGAAATGAAAGAGTCCAGGATACAGGAGTATCTAAACGAAATGAAAGAGAAATGGCCGAAATTGGGGCTAAAGTATCTGAGGTCCGATTCACTTAAGGATGTTCTGTTTAAAGCGAATTACGGACATGTTGCCGAAAGCACAGATGGCAGCGCCATCCCTGGCCGCAGTGAAGACGACGAGATGGGAGAAGAGAGTTGTCAACTCTGCGATAAGACACAAATTGTCAGGAGGAGACCCAGAGAAATGCGTGTGCATTATGGCCTCATTGCATCCGGCAACCAGGTCATCAAGGACGCTACCTTCCGGGACAGACTCAACAGGTACCTTGGGGGCCAAGTTCTCTCCGGGGAAATGGAAGCGGCGGGAATGGCCGACAACTTCCCGTCCATCGTTATCCGAGGGATTTGTGACTATGCAGATTCGCACAAGAATACAGACTGGCAGGAACATGCTGCAGCGTTTGCAAAGGAACTTCTTCAATATATTCAGCCAGGCGATGTTGACAGGGAGCGCCCAGTGAGAGACATACTTAGGCAGGGTTAGTTGCTTTTAAGTGAATTCGATAACGCCTTCTAACATTGAGTGTAGTTTGCGACGTTGTATCTACAATTCGAGATGACACCACAGATATCCGGGCCAAGCTGAACAAAAAGGAAGATGCTAAGATTCTTGACTGGCTCACGCCACTCGACTACGGCCCGCAACAGAGTGGCATCCTTAGCAGGCGGCAACCAGAAACAGGAAATTGGCTCCTTCAGTCAGAAGAGTTCCTTGGTTGGCTGGCTGGAAAGAAGCAGACGCTGTTCTGCCCAGGCATTCCCGGGGCTGGAAAGACAATCTTGACGTCAATCGTAGTCGATTTCCTTGATTCAAAGTTTTGCAACGGCGCGGAGATCGGTATTACCTATATCTATTGCAGCTCCGGCCGGAAACACGAACAGAAGGTTGATGACTTAGTGGCAAGTGTGCTGAAGCAGTTGACCCAATGCCGGTCTTCCTTGCCAGAGAGCGTCAGAAGTCTCTACGACCAGCATAACGCTAAACGAACCCGGCCTTCCCTCGACGAAATCTCAGCACTCCTACAGTCAGTAGTGGCAATGTATTCGAGAGTCTACATCATCGTTGATGCACTTGACGAATGCCGATCCTCAGTTGGATGCCGGACGAGGTTCCTTTCAGAGCTCTTCAATCTTCAGACGAAGTACGGGGCAAACATTTTTGCAACATCGCGAAGCATTCCGGAGATTGTTGATTGCTTTAAAAACAGCTTATCAAGAGAGATTGAGATTCGTGCAAACCCTAACGATGTGGCAAGATACCTAGAAAGTCACATAGGGCAGCTACCATCTTGCGTTCAGCAGAGCCGACAGCTGCAAAAAGAGATTGCAACGGGCATCCTAGGAGCCGTCGATGGAATGTATGTTCTCATGATAGGAAGAGTAGTGCAGAACTGACATATTCCAGGTTTCTCTTGGCACAACTTTATCTTGGTTTACTTGCCGATAAGATGACAGAAAATGATATCCGAAGCGCAGTAGAGACATTCTGCAAGCAATGTAAAGGAATAGGCGAAGATCAGAAGGATAAAGTCCTTGCTCATGCGTACGAACAAACCATGGAGAGAATCAATGCGCAGATGCCAGGAATGAAGACTCTTGCAATCAAGGTCCTATCATGGATCACGTGCGCGAAGAGGCGCTTGACTACGTCAGAACTTCAGCACGCCCTCGCAATAAAGACGGGAACATCAGAGATTGACCCTGGGGACTTGACCCCCATCGGAGACATGGTGTCTGTATGTGCCGGACTGGTAACCATCGATGTGGAGAGCGGCATCATCCGCCTCGTTCACGATACAGCGCAGCAGTATTTTGAGCGATCGCAAGGTCCTTGGTTCCCGCATGCCAGGACTGATATCGCTACAAACCCTAACCTCGGCTCTACTGGTTTAGTGACAGTTGGGGAACTTGGCCAGAGGGTCAGGCTAATCCATGACATAAAACGGGAGTACCCGGATCGGGTGCAAGGAAGCTGGAGCATGTATGCTAACGCGATGATCGCAGCAGCATGCCTGGCTTATCTCCTATTCCCGGCTTTTGATGTTGACCTCTTTGATCTCGACACATACATAGAAGGTGGAAAGTCTAATGAGTATCTTTACCCGCTATTGAGTTACAGCATGGAGTATGGTGCCCTACATGCTCGTCTCGCCTCGCCGGAACCTTGTTGCGTCACTCGCTTCTTCTCGCCAGAGTCCAATATAGCCAAGAAGTGGTTGTTGTCAGCGGCGAAGAATGGAGGTCCTCAAGCAGAAGCTACCGCGGAATGGCTTCTCGAACGAGGAGCCTGCATCAACACAAAGGATTCAGAATGGAAAACCCCACTACACCATGCTGCCCTCAACGGCTGGAAGCGATGCGTGCAGCTCCTGTTACAACGAGAAGCGAATTTGGACCCAGACAGCGACAATATGACCCCTTTTCACTATGCTGTCAGTAACAGCGATCAGGAGATGACCCAAATCTTTCTTGATGCCGAAACACCTATAGATTTAACGGTTAGACGAAGAATTATCGTCGGGACGTTCCAAAATAGTCGAGTAACCTATCGTGTCCTGGATAGCGCGCAGAATCCGACACAAAACGGTTCTTTGGAGGAGGGGTTAACAAGCCTACACCTCGCAACCTTGACGGGCTGCCGAAAGATGACTAAGTTCTTGTTAGAACAAGGTGCTAATCCGAATTATGCTTCGGAGCACGGTCAGACACCGCTGCACCTTGCCTTGGGACAAAATCTGTACGGGCCACAATGTTTAGGCAATCGGGATAAATGGAGCGATCCAGACGCCCGAATCGAGTGCGTATTTGATCATGCGCGGGATGAAGAATATCCTTCTACCTGGAAATGGGTCGATGAAGTCAGATTGGACATCGTCAATCTTCTTTTAGAGCAGCCTGGCATCGACGTCAACGCTCAGGATATATCTGGCGTTTCTCCATTACATCTCGTGTCCGGTGACCGAAGGGTTTCCAAATTTATGATCCAAAGGCTTATAGAGAAAGGTGCGAGAGTATCCATACGGACAAATAAGGTAGAAACACCTTTACATCTCGCCTGCCAAGCTGAGAACATGGACGCTCTTGGTGTTCTCTTGACTTCTGGAGCGGACCCTACTGAGTGTGACGAGAACGGAGCCAATGCTCTGCATTACGCCGTTCGACGTAAGGAAATGGTACGGATTATCTTTGAACATGTGTCTGAGGAAACTCGAGGAGCCTTGGTAGATTCAAAAGACAAACACGGCAGGAACGCATTACATCACTTGTGGAAGGACTATGAAATAACTGAAATTGATAGTCTCAAGCTTCTGCTAGAATTGTCGACTGGTGTCAATGAACTCGACCAGGAAGGCCTTTCACCAACGGCTACCTTCCTCAGCACAAGGGTCTTCCTAAATAGCGATGAGGATCCAGAGGTATTGCGACTCCTCTTCAGGCACGGCGCAGATCCAAGTCACGAAACAAAAGAGGGGCTCAATTTAGCACATCTTGCTGTTAGATCTGGCAGGGCTTCAGCCGCGTCCTTGCGTATACTAGCCAATCAAAAGGTAGATGTGAGAGGCAGGGATGAGCAGGGACGAACCGCACTTCATCATGGTGCTATTAGCGGCTGGCTTAAGGAAGAAGTCCTGTGTTGTCTTCGTGATGAGTTTCAATTGTCCACGGGGCTACTCGATGCGCAGCGAAAAACACCGTTGGCGTATGCTATTGAGAAGGGACAGGAGGATCACCATCCAGATATGTTCGAACGAGACCGATGGGCAAAGGTGGAGAAGCTGCTACGCGAGTAACACAGAAGCGGGTTGATAAGAAGCCTTTACTATTTTAACAAAACATTAGTAACATTCATTGTGAGCTTTTGTTTATCATTAGACAGAGAAAGAATATTATCCCTGTCTGTTTCAACAAAAAGTTACATTTTTAACTAAGATAAAAGCAACGTATACGATAAGCTGTTGAATACAGTGGGATGCAATAAGTTTGAATACCTTTTGAAGTACTGATACCCCCTGTCTAGCCTATTTGGAGTTAAGCCTGTTTCTAATCTGAAGAAGAAGTTCGATCTAGCCAATCACTATGTTCTTATTAGCCGTGCAAAAGCTGATAAGTACGTAGTAGCTGGCTTAAAGAGGCTAGCAGTAAGAGAAGATACACGCCGGGTATTCAAACTTATTGCATCCCACTGTAGGTGCTGGGGCCTCTCGTGCAAAAGTTTAAGAGCGCGGTGGTCTACATGGTTGGCACGGGCCTTCGTGGAAGAAACGCGGCGCATTTCGCGTTCTCGGTTTACAGGCCCAAATGGAAATGCGGCGCATTTCCAGAGGGGAAATGCGGGCTAAGAAAATGGAGATTCTGATTGGTGCAGAAATGGAAATGCGGCGCATTTCTGGTCTACATGCTTGATTAGGCTGTCGACGCAAACAATAATTGTCAGGTGTAGTCTGCGTGGAGGGAATGGCGATTCGGTAGTCTGATCAGCGCGCCCGCTTTGTGACTGAAAGTGGAGCTGCGGCTGTTACATTGTCCTCTTTCAAGTGAAAGAGGAAAACAGGGTTAATGGCCCACTTGAATTTGGAGCTGCAATAATGATGTAGTACCTCCGGTCCAAGCACGATGTTACAGGCGAGAAACTCTTCCAGGGTATTAATGTCTGGGTGCCTCTGGTCGAGATATTCACAGACATGCTGAAGGACCCGACTTTGAAAGACGCAGTCTTGGTCGTCGACCCCTTCGTCCCGTGTCAAGTGGATCATATCCAGTCGCAACTGGCTAGACATTGACGATAAACTAGACAGTGCGAAGCAGAAGGTCAGGTTGCCCCTCGAGTTGAACAAGGACTCAATCTCCAAGGCTGTTAATGCGTGCATTGGATATAAGGTGGATCGATTGGCATGCCATAAGAGATTCAGCAAGGAAATAAGGGACGCTGTCGAGAATTACTTAACCTCCAATGCCGACGGCACGTTTCTCTGGGTCGCCATGGTCTGTCAAGAGCTCGCAGACCCGGAGGTCCGAAAACGGCATACGCTCAACACGTTGAAGTCGTTCCCTCCAGTGCTTGATTCGCTCTATGATCGAATGACAGCGCATATCGGCGATTCGAAGGATGCAGGCCTTTGCAAGGAAGTCCTAGCCATTGCTTCGGTCGTATACCGACCTTATCACCTTGAACGAGTTGAAGGTTCTTCTTGAGTCGCTCGAGGATCTCGACCAGGACGACTTGGAAGAAATCGTTGGATCCTGCTGTTCTTTCCTGACTTTTCGAGAAGGCGTCATCTACTTTGTGCATCAATCAGCTAAGGATTTCCTGCTGAAGGTATCCGACCAAATCCTACCCTCTGGCGCCGCTCACCGGCACCATGCTATCTTCGCGAAGTCACTAGAGGCTCTCTTAGAGACACTCGAACGTGACGTTTACGAACTGGGCGTCCCAGGACTTCCTATCGATCAGGTATCGCCGCCCAACCCAGACCCATTGGATTTGATATTCTTGCGTCTTTTGGGTAGACTATATCCGTGACTCGGAATTCTGCGCGAAGATGGACGACAAGGACCTACAGGACGTGAAGGTCGTCCATGACTTTTCTCGAAAGAAGTATCTCTATTGGCTAGAATCTCTCAGTCTGTTACGCAGCATGTCGGAGGGGATCATAGCAGTATAGGAACTTGAAGCTTTGGTAGTGAGTTGGTATAATTCATGTACAAACTGAAGACAACCTCTGAAGACAGCCTAACATATACATATTAGTAGAACAGCCAGGAAACGCGACAGCTAATAGAATTACTTCAAGACGCGCGCCGTTTTATTTTTTCTCACAAGCTGGCCATCGAGATTCCTTCATTACAGGTCTTTCCATCAGCACTCTTATTTAGTCCCATCCATAGCCTAATCAGAGAGCTCTTCGAAAAAGAAGAACGGAACTGGAATACATGTCTGTAGGCGCTCGAAGGCCATAGAAATTGCGCAAACTCAGCGGCTTTCTCAGCGGATAGCCAGTATCTTGCATCGTGCTAGTGGGATAAAACGGTTAAGATCTGGGATGCAACAATAGGCATATGCATACAAACGCTTGAAGACCATGACAATCGGGTGACCTCCGGGACATTTTCGACAGATGGCTAGTATCTCGCATCGGGCTCGCGGGAGAAGAAGATCAAGGTCTGGGATGTGATAACGGGCGTATGCATGCAGACGCTTGAGGTTGACAGGGCGAATACCCACCTTTCCTTCGATCCGACGAGAAGCTCTCCTATCTACCGACATTGAACTTCTGAACTTAGAGCTGACTACTTCGCCGTCTCCCATCGATAGTCAGTTAACTGAGGCAGTTTCACGCGGTACGAGCCACTATGGTTACGGTATAAGCTCCGACGGTGTATGGAGAATAACTGTACGCTTTGCCATTATGTCACTGCATGTTTGGTTCATTATCCGCATTTAAAAAAGTCATCACATGTTACCAACCGCAGGTTCCCATACCATATGCTCTCAGCAGGTGGTCTTGTTGGGCCCAACCCGGGCTGAGATCAAGCACAAATGTATTTCAGATCCTTGTACTGTAGCCGCCATGCTTCTCCCCATAGATGCAATGTTAGTGGCCTGGGCGCGAGACCTACCTGGCAGCTGGGCCTTCAATTCGGACCAACATCTCGGATCAGCCAATGCTCCAGTCACCAGTTTCCAGTCTCAGTACAATATGTACCCGGACTTGCGGATTACGACATTATGGAACAGCTATAGGACTATACGACTTTTTGTACATGAGGCAATCATGTCTGGAACTCTGAGATACGACACGCCTGGCAGGAAAAGAGCAAGCAGGTCGGCTAAGGTTCTTGTTAACATGGTAAATGGAATATGCCATAGCGTACCGTACCATTTGGGATTCGAGCGGTTCGGAGTACATACCAAGAAAGTGGCACATGTAGAGTTACCCCCATCGCCCGGAGGCTACTGACTCCTATAGCCGCTGTTCTTTTCGGGTATGCTAGGAACAACCTACGAAAATCAGAGAAGTTAGGTTGCATCTACATTACGGCAGATAGGCCTAGACATGGGCATACAAACTAGCCATCTCGATGGCAGAGGCATTACAGCAGAAGGCTTTATACTTCTCTGACAAAGATACGTGGTCAATTGGCGAGCTTAATCCGCACTAGATATGGACTGGCAACATTATAACATGATTAAGGTCACCATTAGTAATAGTTTACTATATTAATAGAGTTTCAGAGCTCTTCTCTGCTACTGTGTTCTCTTAACTTATTCTGCAAGAAGCTATTGGCGTGAATTTCTTTCACAACTGGTGATGATTTAAAACATAGGAGACTCAATCAATGAATGACTGTATTGAAAGAGGAAGGCCATGAGAAAATAACACTTGTCCTTGGGAAATCATAGAAAAAGCACAATCCAACAATCCAGCTTCTGACGAGAAGTTGGGGAAGTTCACTAGGAGAATGATTCCATGAGGATGGCCATTTAACTTCGAGTGACACGTGGTGATCTAGATCATTGGTACCATGCTGCTGGAAACCGCGTTTCAGAGGTCTCGAAGCGGTAAATGCAAACTTCCATTCTGATTTTCGGCCTCTTTTGTTATTGATGTTGGACGGATTTCTCTTGATGGTGGTCTCTTCAGCACCATCAGTGTTCCAGATAAATATAGCAGAGTATGGGTTTGGCTTTTTCTGAAAGTTCCAAATTCGTCCTAATCGAAGCAGTTTGCCTTCCTTGATCGCCTTGACTAGCTCTTTTGCCATAAGGCGCATATATGACCTAGAAAAAGTCTCATTTTTGAGATTATCTTCCTGTCTGGTAGGATCATAGCTCAGGAATCTTTCAATATGCATGGCAAGAGTTGTCTCATGCAATCTTCTCAGTTCAGCTGCAAGGTGAGCGAGGCACCGCTGTTCATCCTGGGTAACAAAGTAGGTTTTGTTTTTAGCCTTGGGCAATGGAAGAAGAAACGTTGCAGGATCTATGATCCTACCAAGTTTCCAAAGATGCCCTTCCGTCTTGATACCTTTAGGCGTGAACTCAATGTCGATAAATCGACATCCCTTATTGAAAGTGAGATCGCGTTCGCCCTCAGGAGCATAAAACTCTTTAAATGCTTGATCCTCCAAGAATTGGGATAAGGTCTTATCAAGCATGTAAGAGGAGTCCTTTCGTGAGTCATTTAAAAGAATCTCTCCATTAAGAAGATACATCGCTAGTATCGATATACTGAGGCTCTTTGGCTTTTGCATCTGCTTATGGTCTATTCGAATGCTGTACTGGCAGCAATTAGCGATAATTGCCAACTTATCCCAAGCATCATCCAGTCCTCGCCTTTGGATGTCGGCAATAACTCTTGGGGTCATAGGCATCGAACTTTCCAATAAGATTTTATAGTTCCCTGCAGCTCCAAGGATATACTTTGTATGATGTGATACATCTTCCCGTTGTGGTGTTTTATCCTGGACCGCACGGCAAAATTCGGTAAGCTTTTCGCTAAAGCGTATGGATTGGATACAAAGTTCGTTTGGAACATCGGAGAAAATTTCGTACTCCCGTTTCTTTGCTTCTAGGAAATCAGGGTGTCGAATGAGTAGTGTCATATTTCGCCGTCCGCGATAGTCTTCCTGGAACGTCCAGGCCCTGGTCCACCATCGATCTTTCGTAATCCTACTTAGTAAACTCAATGCCTGCAAGATTCCGTCGTCGTCTGTTTGCTCAAGTTCCTTCACGAACTGTCCGCTAAGGATCTTAAATAGTACATCAAGTTCATGCTCCCACTCGATTGGCTTCCCAAGCAAAGCCACAGGGTGCTTGCTCAGACTGTAGACCAAGTCCATGGTCTCAATTGCGCGCTTCTTATCTTCGCATCCTTCATGGGCACATATAACATTTGTTTTGCAGGTCTTCTGCTTGACGCAATGCCTATCGATCCAAAGCATGCTAAGACCCTTTGCCCGCATGAACGAAAACACACGGTCAAAAACGCTGTCTCGAACCGGTGATGGGAACAATTGGGGCTTATATCCTCTGGTTTGAAACTTGTATTTTCCCTTCACCGGGCTTTCCTGTTCAGAGTTGCCCCAGGTGTAAGACAGAGCGACATAGTCTTGTTCCTCAAAGGCATTGATCTCGCGGCGTATCAGTATAGGTCCGTCACTGGAGTTCTCAAGACTGAGACACTCTAATTCTTGGATAAATGATAAATATTTCCGCTGGGGCTGCTTGTTTTCACCAATATTGAGGAGAAGCGATGCAATTGATTTGCCATGGTTTGTGACAATGTTGCGTAGAGAGATGCTAGAGTCGTCGTTCATTGTATTGGGGAATTAAAGTTCGGAGGGACCTATGAGTAAGGTCAATAACAAATGCTTAAGATACGTTCTGATGTCTGTCATTGAAGTATTTGAGCTAAGGCACCAGCGACGTAGGTGTCATTGCTGCCTGATTCGATATTAGCTTTATTTACCCCGCACCAGGTTTTCTGGGCTCGAATGGTGAATGTGAGACTTGCTTGTCCGCCATTGGGTGAGAAGCTCTGCTGCTTGTAAGATGTCACCGTGAGTGCCGACGCCAGTGGTAACTGCGAAGGTCTTGGCCAATATCCTTTCACAAACGAGTTGATGGTGATGGCGAGCTGCCAGTTGTGAATGGCAGTCATTTTGATCAGGTGAACTTCAATAGGCAACTGTCATGTATGTTGTTGTTTGGGTCTGTAATGAAGCTGTTCCACTTGACAAGGGTCAGCCGGAAATGCGACGCGTTTCGTGTTGTTTTCTGATTTCATTAGCATGGTGCGAGAAACGCAGTGCGTTTCCTTCGGGGAAAGTATGGCAAAATGCTAGACGGTGATTGGTCAGAAACAGGAAACACAATACGTTTCTGCTGATAATTCTTGAGTAGTAGGATTAAAAACAACAGCAAAGGGGCATGGCTCATGGCGGCAGATAATGCCCATAAGTAGTGCATTATTTAACTTTTCTTCAAAGTATCAAAAAGAATCCCATTGATATGGTATATCTAGTCAGTTTGCAAGATATTCTATCAGAGAACTACGACCTATGACTATAGGGTGACGTGACTGACTCAATTCATTCCTCGACGATCGACGGATTCTGCTTAGCTTAATTTGGCTGCTCGGAAAATCATCCACCCGAGGTCACATTGAGAGTTGTCGCGACAACCATGGGCACAACAACCCCACTTGATTCTCATTTTACATCATTCAATTGAAATTCAATTCACATCTCTCAACTGAACCATCCCTGGCCACGACCGAAACACCCAAACCATAACTACGACTACGACCACCACCATCACCGCCACCTCCATCCTATCCAATGGCCACAGTCGCGACAGCATGAGCGACTTCAACACATACATCATATCCTGGCTCAAAAAATTACCCACAGATATCTCATACTCAACGCACGTCAAGCTTTCCTGTAAAAAGCGACCTTGCGACGCAGGGCCTCCCTCGCCACCGCCTTCGCACCACAGCGCAGGCTGGATGCATCCCTCTACGCCGCAAAATAAGAAACGGAGGCTCGAGAGTGTTCCGTCGTTACCTGCACCGCCTGATACTCATGTCGACGAGGACCCGAATGAAGAGACGCCTAGACAAGAAGGACTACATTCGGTATCTGAAACCGACGATTCTAGCAGCCACACGTCGAACCGATCGTCGCCGAGTAAAACCTTCTCGAAGCTTTCGCTGAATCCTGATGGCCTAGAAGAGAAGCAACTTGATTTTTTAGATTCAAGACTTCCAGATAGTTTAGTGCAACTTGCAACCGATATGGAAGAGATTGGAATGGGGGACCGTGTCATACCGGATTATCTTGAGGTTGCTAGCTGTTTCTCGCAGGTGTTAGGCCAAGCACTAACTCATGACAGACAGAATTGACCGAACTGCAAAAGTCCTCGAAAGCTCATGGCTTATTCAGGCCCAGAATGATTGACAAGTCCACAGAGCAGCCGAAAAGATTCCTCCCACACTTGCATCACAAGCTCCAACTCAATGCGATCATCCAGCTTCTCGCCGACGCCAAAGACTGCAATGATATGGAAGACGATGAGGCCGGATGGAACAATCTCGTTCACACGCCACTTCTCAAGGCAGCTTTTTATGGGAATACACCACGAGGTCGCCAGCTAGACGGATTTCGACCATGGTACATTATCCCGTCTTGCTACCGCGATAAAGCTAACTGTCCACAGTACCAGCGCCAGCATCCTCCCCGCATACCGAATAAAAGGGTCGTCGGGGAAAAAGGTCGACTACGTGTTTCATTTCGACCCTGAGAAGGACACTTGTCAGCCCGAAACGGTAGACGCAATCAATACGTGGAGAGCTGCACTTACGGACAATTCTGTTAACCATACGCCATACGCTCCACTGCGACGATTTCCTATATCAGTCAGCATCGAAACGAAACCAGGTGGCACGTCTACGCGCAAGGCGCAGTTGCAGATGGGTGTATGGCACGCTGCTCAGTGGCGACATCTATATAAGCTGGCTGGCGCAAATCTGCAAGCGTTACCCTTTATCCCGGCAATACTAGTCTATGGACACGATTGGGTCTTTGTAGCGTCGACGTATGAGAATGGCAAGACGGTAAGTTATCCGACTATTCTTTTGGGTTTGTGCCTAATTCCTTCTAGACTCTCTGGACTGGCGGCACTTTCGGCTCGACATTAAGATTATTGTCTACGTTCCAGGTCATTGCTGGTATCCAAAGATTGAGAACCTGGGCTATGGAGGTTTTCTGGCCTTGGTACAAGACATATGTACTCAGAGTTACGACTCCAGTGTCAGCACCAACCTGATCAGATTGTGTCAGATTGTCTCATTGTTGCTGGAGAATTACCGCCGTACCATCGATGTTTCTGACGCCTGGTATGATTGAGAGTAGCTGGACTCTTATTCCATTGAGCTGCATACGATATCTGCTGGAGAAGGAGTTCCTCACACCATTCCAAACTCATGTCTCATCTACTTCGCTCCTACCCATCCTGCCCACTGGTTTATGACTTGATGGTTGAATGACAGCGATCTTAAAGAGATACTGCGGCCACTCCCTGCGTGCGGCGGTGTAAGTATGGCGCGAAAGTCATCATCAGCCAGTACTGGCCTTTTGCAGGACGCCCAATCGTGAATGTAATCTTGTGCAACCACATGATCAACACCATGCATCCTTTAGGGCCTGCAAATATCCACTTCAGCCGACCCAGGCTGATAAGCATGTGCCAATGCTTCAAGATAGGATTCTAGCTTGCGATCTACCGGCTATTGCCTTCATTACTATCGTCTGCCAAGAGTGAAGAAATGCAATGCCCTGGGCGATGTCGACGAGCACTAGACGACGAACGGTCGCGTGCTGCTACGCACTTGGGGACGGTTACCTGTTATTGGACCTACTTCCTTTCCGTCTATCTAGCTACAATTCAGCTTCGGTCAAGGTCTACGTGAAATGATACTACTCCGAACCCTAGCTAAGTAAGGCACAAAAAACAGCCCCGATATCAACCAGTCCGATCTTTTCGTATCCCGGTGTTGCCCGAGACGCATTATTTCGAAACTAAAAGGCCTCTATATAGACTCAGCCAGTAGCCAAAACAGTATAAGCAGCCGTGGACATCGCAACCCTCTCATCTCGTCCATCTCCAGCCATTTTCGAATGTGCTCTGGTCCGTTTTCTTCCAAACCTCTCCAGTCTTGCCAACCCATCATATCCAACACTGTACTGCCTAGTCGGCTCACACCACCGCCATTCTCGCACCCATGAATCACCATACATGATGCTACGAGCCGCTGCATCACTTTTGACCCAGGCACATTGGGGTCCCTGGTACCATATACCTTTTTCGCGTGCCGCCTTTTCGCTGTCATATTTTAAATCCATTTCCTCGCGGTATACTACTCGCCAGCATAACATGCTCGGGAATCGGCAATCAGAGCATCGAGCTCCCATCCCACCGCCCTGCGCCTCATAACGTCGAAACATCTCTAGCCAAGGGTGTACTTCGCTGGCCTCGTAGTGATGTGAACAGTGTTTGAGCTTATGCGTATTGACAATTGGACCCCGTTCATAAAAAGCACAAAGCGCACATCCTACGGATAAGACTGCGTACACGACAAACAAGCGGGTGCCGAGCTGTGTACCCGCCTTGGTCTTGGTCGGACGAAAAAGACTCTATTGCTTCAGTAACTTTGGCGCGGATGAGCTCTCGCCGAGATGGCAACCCCAGGGTACTGGCAGCAGCCGGGCCTCGGGCATCATCAAGATTCCGGCGCGACGCAACGGGATTCAAGAATTCTAGTGTTGCCCGCATCAACAGTGAGGGAGGGCTCGGAGACCAGTCGCTGACTGATCTACCACTTTGCGTGTCGGGTGGCGTATTCGGAGCACTAGAATGATTCTGACAGGATCGCCTGCGAATAGTTCCTAGGATCAGTAAGAAATACTAGAATAAAGTCCTCTATCTTCTAATCTTCAGTAAACACTTATATTAGTCGGTCTTAATAGCTATGGGTTGGTTCACTACATTTAGAATCCGTGCTGCCTAAGCGAATGCAGTCCATGCAAAGCCCGATCCTCTTGTTCAACATATCAAGACTCCGACGACGATCTTTCCTATATTCTGGGGCGGCATGCTTATACTCGTACTTACATCCAGTACTTCGTTCCACAGGGATTGGATCTGGCATCCTTTCTGCTATCTCTAATGCCTTAGAGATAGAAGTATGAAATAAATCTGCTCTCCTTAGCCTTGCGAACCCTCTCTGCCCTTCCAGCAAACCTGTTCGTTTACACCGTCAGTTATATACCCAAGCAACTATCGGGGCACTTACAGAGTACCCTCCACGGCATAGCAGATTCAGCTTCATCCCAGGAGAAAGCAAGATAAGGACCGTAATAGTCAAGTACCAATGCTCTCATGGTCTCCTTGAATGCTTGTGCATTCTGGAAGAGGTATGCCGCGGCAGTAAGAAGCATTAAATTGCCAGCTTCATCTCTAGAGGTTCGAAGCCAGGTTTCGCTTACAAATTTCAGAGCATCAACGCAATCATACTTATCTGCAGCGACGGCAACTGCAAGGACATCGCCAGCGGCGAGGGTTCGAGGTATTTCTCTGTTCCGATAGTAAATAATGGAACAGATAATTTTCAATGCAGCAGCATTGTCATCAGGCAACGATAACTCGAATGGCCTATCGCGATCGCGCATATCATGACCCTCCTTCCAGTTTGGCCTAAGCATACGGAGAAGGGTTTCAAGGTTGCCATCAACAACATAGAACGGACACAAAGTTTTGTCTCTTCCGGTTCGATGATCACAAAAAGGTCGCCATCTGGAGCAATTTCGACAACTGTATTGGTCTGGATGTCTCTTGGATTTTCCATACTGGTTTTTAATACCTTGTCGCTATTACGAGATGGCGGAGTTGATAAGGCAGACAGACTACTGGTGTGTTGTTGATGGTCGTGGGTACCCCGCATTCTATGACGCTGCGTCACGTCAGCATAATGGCTGATACAGGAAATGTGAAGAAAGAAAGTAGTTAGCGCATACAAGCTTGTAGCGGGATAGGTGCATCACCATGTGTCAGGTTAAACTTTTATCAACTCATCAGGTCACGAAGTTCAAGAACACAAATTCTGAGGGTTCCAAAGCGTTAGAGATAAAGGGAGCTCTTATTAACATTCTTCACCGTGGGCATCTCGATCCTGGCCCTCCTCCGCCTCCCTCTGCCCGAAGTTTGGAGCCTTGTGCTTTACAAAATCCGATCGTCACGTCCCTGCCTCTCCCGTTAGCCTGGTCCCCCGTCTGTGTCTTGTGTACAAACATAGAGTTGAAAAAGCGCCCGATGCATTCCACAACAAAGTCAAGCCTTTTTTCCGATATGGCGACTTTTGGCTCTACGATTGTGTCAAGCCTTTCCTCCAAAACTTTTAATCTCTGTTCGATATGTCGAGTTCGTTCCTCACCCGCAGTCGAAAATTGCGAGAAATCTGCGATGTTGGGCCGATTAGTTGGCATCGTGACAATGCTGGCTTAATCGCGATCGAGCTTTGTGTCTCTGGTATACCACAGTTGTATACCGCAAGACTACGGGGTTCTTTATCTTGAAATTATAAACTTTTCGGTTATGATATGATGGGCGAGTTCGACAAAAGCAGGTTGATTGCCCCCCAGCTGCAAAAACAGTACAACATACAAAAGGTACACTGCCCGGAGACCTAAAGGATAGATATACCCGCGACGCATGTGGGTGCAACGTGCCTTGGCTAGGGTATTCCTCACTGCACGTTGACTATTGGGCCAATCATCTGGTTGGTACTGCTTAATACGTTGCTTTGGTTACGTCAAGGTCATCTTGTAATGACTATTCTGATTACTCCGATTACAGTGAACTCATCACAACAAGACCATCGCCAGGGCCAAGAGATAGACCAGTTCAACATATTCGGGGAACGATCAAGAGGAACAAGGGAGTAATCAAAGTAATCAGAGTAATCAGAGTAATCAGAGTAATCAGAGTAATCAGAGTAATCAGAGTAATCAGAGTAATCAGAGTAATCAGAGTAGCCATCGATGGTCACAGTGCTCTAAAGCATCACCATAGCAAATACGATAGGGGATCACCATGTTTGATACTGCTATTGAGATGTCGACCCACCTGCCGCCCTCTACATCTCCTTATCTGAGGCCGAATGGGTAAGAGGCTATTTCTAATATATGCAACACCTTTCCTATTCTTCGGAAAGGAGCTGCTGAGCAAAGTCTCTAATAGCATCTGGTGTCTCCTGTAGCAGAATATTGGCGTTCGATTTCCTTTCAGATGTCTGAGCACCTTCGATTCTGACGGTCCAAGACTTATGGACGCCTTGAGCCGTCCAACTCTGGAGGGTCAGCCCCGTCTTAATGTGGTCTCGTAACCAATGTCGCCCTGATTTTCTAGCAAGCTCTATTTCCGCTGGGTGCGTGTGTCTGATGTGTGATTGGAGAACATCATGATATAGCATAGCCACATTGCTTACAGATGATAGCAGGCTCGGGCGAGTTGAGGTGCAGGCCAATGCAATCAAGCTCGGCAAGTTTTTCTGACGACAGTTGGCTGTAAAGCCTTGTGTAAGTAGAATACTCGTTGTCTGGCATCGTTCTTAACCGGTTGATATAGAATCACTAGCTGGAAAGAAGAATGAGATGAGCCGAAGGCCAATTCGCCTCTACAGGGATGGCACGGGACATTGGGACGGAAAACGCGACGCGTTTTCAATTGCAGCTAAACGTCGATATATAAAAACGCGCCCCGTTTTGAGCCCCCAATTGGGGGTAGAAATCTGAAGGCTCTGATTGGTCCAAAAGACGAAACGCGGCGCGTTTTGATCAAGAATACTTGAGTAGGCTCTTTCAATGTATCTCTGTAGCTGTATCATCAGCTCGTACTGGATACCCAGCTGTACGCTCACCAGCCCCTTTTTGTCTTCGTATCGATTACGATAGGGCGCGTAGTTATCCACTTTGTCAGGAGACTCCTGCTCATGGTGGATGTCCCTGACCCCTTTCGAGTCTCCAGGCTTGGTAGCGCCCTCCTGCGCCTTATCCTTGTCGTACCCATTACCATCATGAGGCAGAGACAAATCGTCATCGCAAGGCTTCTCCTGCACTTTATCTGGAACATCCATGTATTTCTCTCCCATAATAGCCTCGGGCTCTGCATAGCCATCAGATTCTGTTGGTCGGTCGTCTTCCGGGCCGACATCCACTTCCGGGGTACAGTCGTAAGGTGATGGCGCCCTTTCCGATGCCGGCGTCGGTTCTAACACCCAGGTAGCCTCCCTGGGCACATCGCTATCAACTTCTACAGAAGGTGTTGCGAGATCATGCAAGCCGTGAAAGGGATAAGGAGAATGCATCGTCAACGGACTGCTGTTCACTAGAACCCTGGCTGAAGAACGAACCACCTCGAAACCATACTTATCATGCAGCTTCTGTACATCTTCTGGATACGGATCGCTTTCGATGCCATCCATGATGTTTCTGCTACGACCCTTCATCCTACTTTGATACTTCTTGCTCTGACTTCCCCTGCCGGTCAAGTAATGTAGATCCCTAACGTGGTTTTTAAGTACCATATAAATGGCCTTGTCGTCGGGTAACCGTTCCTGGCACGAGTTGCATGTCGGATTGACGGAGACACTGTCAATGTTTGGTTCTCTTGTGGTGCAGCCGCAGTAGAGCACGGGCTTGTCGCACGATGATACGGTCATGGTGCGAGTTCGTTAGAATAAGACGTTCCTCTAGTATACAGTAGACCTAGGGTATGTGTTATCTACCAGCTGGGACTAAGAAGGAGTAATGTGTTCTTTTCGGCTGGAAGGTAGTTGAATGGATCGTAATCTCTACGTTGGCTGTCTCAACGGTGCGGGGGTTGCGAGACATCATGCTGCACGTATCATGCATGGTGGCCTTGGTGCCTAAGCCCTTGGGCCAGGCAAGCCCCGCGCCTTGATACACGTCTAATACGCGCCGCCTGAATATCAGCCTGATCAACCAAACTCGAGCGCCTAAGATAATAATAATCTGGGTGATATCTTACAACGGTCCCGTATCATCTTCCGGAAACGAATGCCTCCATGATGATTCCCAAGCACGACACAGATACAAAGGAACAAATAGAGGAATGGAAGAAATGGTGCAGGGAGTAGGTCACATCAGCCTTTTGATCGACAAGTATAATGTATCTGAATCGCACAAACAAGGCTTCTAGAGACTGGCGACTACTCTGACCTCCGCCTCACCAAGGGCAGCAAGACCCATAATGCTCACCGCGCTGTTGTTTTCTATCATTCGGCGCTCACCCAGAACAGCCATAGCCGAAATGGCAAGAACCGGGCGAAAAATGGTTAATTTTTCGGCGAACCACCCTCTTTTGCGTTCGAGGCTCATCGCGATACCCGAGCTGTGGATTGCGTTGTACAGTACTTCTACCGTTGGGATTATGAAATCCCGGGCCGCGCCCGAGACGCAAAAGTCCACACCGAAATGATGTACAAAGAAGATGCCTGCGACTCCACGGAAGATGTCATAACCCTTGATGGTTCTGAGCTAATTACCCATGTCAGAATATTCGCTATGGCAGACAAGTATGGCATAGATCGTCTAAAATCTCTATCGGTGGCCAAGTTCCAGGCAGCAGCCCATCATTTTGAGAAGACTGATCACTTCGCTAAAGCGGCGCGGGAAGCATATGACTCAGGTGATGATGTTTCGGACAATGCGCGAGAGATGCGTGACTCCATAGTTGAGTTCATATACAAGCGGCTGTACCTTTTACACGAAGACCACATCAGAAAGCTTATGCTGGACGAACCTCAGCTAAGCCTCGACCTGCATCTACGTTGCGCCCCCAATCCCGCCCTAGCGCATTTCATGGACTGAGCACAGTGTTTCATCAGACGAGGGGGTAGCGAACTTGACCTATTTTCGTACTGTTTGTTCCTCACAGGGTAGTGCCCGGAAGTCTCTACCAATACTATTATCATACGCAACCATCCACTGGAGAACTAAAGTGATTCTCAACTTGATGACGAAAGTGATTGACTGACAAGTAGTCCTTTATGGACGGCTGTTGAACGCCTTATTGGCTAACTTGTCGGCTTTTTTGTTCATCTCCCGAGGTACATGCCAGAATAGAACCTCGACGTTAGATGCGTTCAAGGCCTCAATAAGACTTTGTAGCTTTTGGAACAGTGTAGAGTTCTTGACAGGGTCCCGTTTCGCATTTTTGTATCCGTTGACTTCCCATTTGAACACCCACTCAGTCATCCCCTTGACGAGGTACTCCGAGTCCGCCTTGATGATGACTTTATGAAGCGAGTCTTCACCTAGCGCTTCGGTTCGCAGTATTTCCAATGCCTGTTCGAGTGCAGCAATGCCGGCGTTCAGTTCTGCGATTTGGTTCGTCACAGGTACCTGACGTAGCAAGAGGCTTCGATTGAATGGCGACGTTTCGCCAAAGAAGACTCCGATGGCAGCCTTCGCATTTGGAGTGCCGTTACCTCTGCAGGCACCATCAACTGCGATGAATATGCAATCGATGTGTGGCGTTATACGATCGCACCTGCTGCAGGGATGGTCATTCTCGCATGCCAAGTAAACCCAGTCCTCGTCGAGGCTGGGAACCTGAATCAAGTCCAGCTCTACATCGTCTCCATAGCGTGAGTAAGGCTCAAACTTTCGATCCTTCGCCCACTCATGGTCTTCTGCTTGGTGAGGGGCTATGATAACCATATCGCCTGAGCTGATTGGAGATGATAGCAGGAGAGGGACAGATAGAGTGTCTGTGTGTCAAACGAGCTGCCGAAGTCGCTGAGATCCAGTCAAGGCAGAAGATACAGCTGCATATGGATGTGAATCTTGAGAGGTTTCGTCTAGTGACATGGGGTTTCAGCCGTACTATGTACTGCATGGATGCCTGAGCGCTTGAGTATCGAATCAGGCTCTGCAGGCCAACACAATTTGCGCCGCTGCCCAATCAACTTCATATCTTAGATAACCACCACAATGTTTACCCCGCTTGCTGGCTGTTTATAATCAACAGCAGCATCATCATCATCATCCGGCGTTATCGTCGGGCTACAAAGACATAAACCATAAGACAGCAGCTATGGAATTATCACCTTACTTTCTAGGCTATAATGTATGTGCTCTTCACTCTTCTCCTGCATACATGATGATGCATACACCTTTTGGCTGTACTTTCCTTCCGTAATTTGTTTAACCGTTACTAACCGTTAGGTTTAAAAGCCAGCCCAACAACATCAGCAGGTCATAAAACCACCGCCCCCGCGACTCCAGTTTTTCACAAGCGATGTGAATGCTCCTTACACTACCAACCACGAGTTGTTCAAGGGTGCAATACCCTCGCCATCTTTCCATAAGCATCAAGTCCGAGCCCCATTTACAGTAGGGGCTCATTACCGAGCCACTGATAACACGACTGTCAATGCACATGTAACGCAGACGCCTCCGATGGTGAACCCGACTAAGTTCGAACGTGAAGTGATACCCGCGACGTTGGATGTCTGTGCCCAGGTTAGGAATGCAAAGGATATATTGAAAGATAAGACCGTCACTGTAACTGCGCAGGCGTCTATGACAGAAGCTGGTGTCTTTCACAAGTCGGCTGAAGTCCTCATAAGCAAGGAAACACCAAAGGGATTCGAAACTGGCGTCTTCGTTGGGGTATCAAGGTCAAACGGCG
>JAAOAT010000281.1:0-52354 GCA_013186855.1 Fusarium ramigenum
CTCCCTCCCTCCCCGCCTCTCTCTCTCTTCAATCCCGTCTTCCTACCCTCAGCTTCGGTTTTATTTCTCCAGCCTGATTCTCTCCACAAGGTCGATCACTTGTGTCAAAGTGATGGCAAAGCTGTGAAAGCCCACTCGTTCTTTAAACTAGGTATCTTATACTGCACTACGCATATTGGCCACCTCTGCATTTCTACAGTCCTTCTCGCACTTTTGCAGAAGCATCATTCTGCTGGATATCCCCACGACCTCATCTGCATCCACACTCAGACAGATCTGGACCATCTAGCAAACCCAATCTAACAGGCACCTTCCTTGAATCTCAGAGATACTGATCGCCCTTCCCACCTCCGAAGAACAAGATATACCAAGCTGAGCCAGCATGGAGGACCTGTCTTCCCCCATCAGCATCACTTCGTCTACCCCAACTGCACCAACTTCGGCTTCAAAAGTCACTTACACCACTGCTGGCACCCCGTACAATCCTAGCACTTCTCAGCCACTGCAACCGCCTGCCCGACGCGGTCGCTCTCTCAAGTGGCCTGCTGGTCTCCCTGCAGCTGGGCTATCTCTGCTTCCCAAATCTGTTCTTGCCACTCTGCCCCTCAAAGCTGGATCACGGTCCTCGACTCTTCAGCAGTTCAGCCCTCAGACGCCCTACGACAGAGCATCCAGCCCCTTGAACGATACAGACCACAGATGTATCAACATGTCCGCTCAAGTACCCCGAATCGTGCCTTCTGCGACTCCGTCGCCGCTTACGTCCCTTTTCTCCGAAGCTGAACAAGACACGCTTACCGACGTTGAAGCAAGTGAGGAAAGCGACGAAGATTGCGAACTTGGCATGGACCCATTGATGAATATGACAGTAAAGTCTCTTCACAATCTGGCGTCTTACCCAAACCCCAATCAGAAGCGAGCTCAGAAAGCCCTTCTTCGGGGGCTCAAACCAGCCCTGGGCCTGAAGACGACAACCCGTGTTGATGAGCCTTTGGCTCCCATGACTCATTCCTTTGGACTCCAAGATGCGTCCAACAACAACAACAATGCCCTGCCAAGTGTGTTACAGCCGCCACAGTTAGAGAACCCTACACTTGGAAGATCTTTCGATGACGCATTCTGGAATTCCCAGACGAATAAGTCCCCTGGCATTCCCCTTGGCCCATCCCGGAGCTTCAATCGTGCAGTCGGCAGCAATACCGCGCGTGCTCCTGGTATCATGGCTCCTGGCACCGGTGCTCCACGGCCTTTGACTGCCGGCCCCCCTGGTCAACGTCAATATCGACCATCGACCTTCGAGTCAACTTTTAAAGCACTCCACACAAACGTCCCAAGCCAGGATGTCAAGCAAGATGAAGATGAGGACGTTCTTATCATTACTCGACAGACTCTACGACAAGCAGGTATCAGTAACAACAGCCTAGCACAGAATACACCGTCGTTTGAAGCAGCTGCTTCACAGGCTTCACAAATCGTAGAGGGGTTGGAGGGATTGTCTGCCAATTGCAAAATCCCCCGACCAAGTGCACCCACAACCGCCACGACGCGAGGCTTCCAGTATTCTGCGAGAGGAGCGCCATCCTGGGGCTTAGACACTACTACAACATCAGCATGCTGGACATCATCGCCCGAGCTCAGCCAGTCTCGATACGCATCGGGACCCAGATTCAGAGCACCAAAGGAACTTCAAGCCTACAACAATAAGATCAACCACGCCTGGTACTACGGAGCCGATTTCCTAGTAGCTACACCAAGCGAGATTGCTTTACAGGTTCAGCCTCCCAAGGGGAAGGGGCAGTTTGGTGCAATTGGGGATGGCCGTCCATCAAAGAAAGGTGAATTCCATCGACGCATGGAAATTGAAGACGCCAACCGCATGTCAGTCGCCGACCATGCTCGCCCACTGTTCAATATGGCACATGCAAATGTGCAACAGTTCATTGACAGCGAGTGGAACAAGAGCCAGGGACGTGCTACGGTACTACAGGCAACCAAGTAGAGGATGTTAGTCAGGAAGGAGGTGATTGGCGATGAGTATGAAATATTTCTCATACGATGCTCCATACACGACAGCATGTAATAGTTTACGAGGAAAAGTATGTGGATGATGACGGCCTTGCGTGACTGTTGCAGGGCAGGAAGGTTGGATGCTTTTTGGGATGGGCTCTGATGGAGGCCAGTCACCATGTGAGCGGCGATGTTATACTTACGCGAGAACAACGGCCAAGCAAATGTATTTCGGCCGATCCACGACGTTGGCATTATGGAAAGAACGGGTAACTTAGTAGTCCATAGCCGGCATGCAAAAACGAAATATGATGAACCATTATAATACTTGGAACGGAAACGATGATCCTCTTGTGACTGGTGGGCAGCTGGCTAAGTGCAGCATGATCCATACTTATGCGTCTACTTATTATCCCAACTTCTTCTTTTAAAAGGATTACGAGAGTTAGGAACAGAAGTATTTTGATATACACGGGCATAGTAGCCAGAAACCTTGATCTTACTATATATGTTGTGGGACGGGCATCGTTGAAAACAAGCTCGCAATCAGGAAATATCGATAGTCTAACTTGTGATGGTATATCCCGTACCATGGTATCATTGATGCGCTCTCGACTTGTCATGAGATGTTGAATACCTTACCTATACGTACCTACTTGGCGCATGGCCATGATGGCACATGTCAGAAAGTGACAGTGACCAACATTGTTCTTGGGTACGTTGCCTTTTCGAGCTAGCACCAACTTTAGTTTTGAAGAGAAGATGAAGACAATTGAAGGAGTGAGTGTGAGTGGGTCTCATGACGTTGGTAAGGGGCCTTGTTTTTTGGGGGGGATCTTATGGAGGTACGGAGTATACTGCATAATTTCCTTTCCCTACAGATGAGTTGGGAAAAGCTGAAGTTGCAATTACGGAGACGTGTTCTTTTATGTCATTTCGAAATAGACTGTATTTTGGAGACTCTGACTCGGTATTTGGTGCTAGATAATGTCTGCTCCATCCCTCCTTATAGTAGGTTGATAGGTACCCTATCTTAGCTACCTAAGGTACGGATAGGTACCTTATAGATCGCGTTGGTGTTTCTTCGGCCCACTTCTTTTTACTGCTGGCCTATTTTCCCTTCTTTCCTTTACCAAGTTCCAAGTCTCTTGATCGCATCCTCTTTCCTTTTCTCTGAGGTGCCGGTCCCGAACTACAACCATCGCTTGCTACCTACTTTCTGGCTCTTCACTACCACGAGATTCCGTCTTTCTGTGCGCGTTAACGCACGACCCAACAAGAGAGAGCATACAAGTGTGCGAAGCGGGAATCGGACGAGAAACCTAGATTTTACCCACTCCAACGAGAAAAGGCCACAATATCCGTACCAATCGATCGTTCGGCAGGCTAACCGGAGCACAAAACTGAGAAAAAACAACTTTCGCGACAAAGTCAAACAAACGAGATACAATACAACGATGGTCTACGTACGGCAAAAGGAGCTCCCCGCGCTCCGTGAGTACAAATACTCTGGTGTCGACCATTCACTGCTCTCCAAATATGTTCTAAAGCCCTTCTACACGAAATTCGTCATCAAGTGCTTCCCTATGAGCATGGCACCGAATTTGATCACTCTGACGGGCTTTTCATTTGTCGTTGCAAACTTCTTGACGCTGCTGTGGTATACTCCCACTCTTGACCAAGATTGCCCCTCCTGGGTGTATTATTCTTGGGCACTGGGCTTGTTCCTATATCAAACTTTCGATGCTGTGGACGGAACTCAAGCGTAAGCTGATTACAACCGTATTTGCCATGTGTTCAATATGTGCTAACTAAATCGCCAGGCGCCGAACTCGGCAATCCGGACCTCTGGGCGAACTCTTCGATCATGGGGTAGATGCTTGCAATACCTCGCTTGAGGTTCTTCTTTTTGCTGCTTCTCAGAACATGGGACAGAGCTGGCAGACTGTGGCAGTCTTGTTCGCATGTGAGTCAACACTGGCGGTTCTGTTGGGATGCGCGATGCTAACTTGATAGCCCTCTTGACGTTTTATGTTCAGACATGGGAGACTTATCACACCAAGACTCTCACTCTTGGTATCGTGAACGGACCCGTCGAGGGCGTTCTTGCGATCGTCCTGGTCTTTGTTTTCACTGGCTACGTTGGGGGTGCCCATTTCTGGCAGCAGAGCATGTTCCGTACCATCGGTGTGCCTTCCACCATTGGCATCCCATCTTTCATCTACAACCTCACCTTTACCGAGTGGTATCTTATTCAGGGCAGTATTGTTCTTGTCTTCAACACTGTCGAGTCTTCACTCAACGTCATCCGCGCTCGACGTGCCCGTGGTGACCGTTCTCGAGGTGCGCTCCTTGGCCTTGTGCCTTTCTTCAGCATCTGGTCTATGGTGGTTGCCTACCTTTACCTTCAACCCAAGATCCGCGAATGCCATCTCATCCCGTTTGCCCTCTTCGCCGGCCTTGTCAATGCCTACAGCGTCGGGCAGATGATCACTGCTCACCTTGTTCACCTGCGTTTCCCCTACTGGAACGTGCTAGGCCTACCTCTTGCCTTTGGTGTCATCGATTCATTGGGCCCCATCTTCCAGCGTAACTTAGGGTTTGGCTGGCCCAGCGCTCTTGGCGATAATGTCTACCAAGTGGCTTTCATGTTCATGATGCTCGGAACCGCCGTCGGCGTCTACGGAAGTTTTGTCGTTGACGTTATCGTTACCATCTGCGATTACCTCGACATCTGGTGCCTCACCATTAAGCATCCTCATGTTGAAAACGAAGGTGCTCAGACCAATGGTACAAAGAAGGACTAAATGACCGATATAGACCCACGTCGATGGGTTTATGGTGGTACAGGGGCTCGATCCCCTGAATAGAAGAGCCACATGACAATACAAACAATTGGACTCAAAATAGAGATGTCGGTAGTTCCAGGTTCGAACGGAGTAATGGAAACGCTTCATGCAGGATTGGCAATGAGTCAAGGTATCTAGAGAGGGTCTAAAAGAGGGGTGTCGCGAATATTACGGTTTTCGTGTAGAAGTTTTGTATGATTTGTATGAGGAACGGGCTTGGTTCTTTCTTTTTGGAGTTCTGCAGCGTGTTTTTGTATAATGCTACTGAAGCTTATAGATGCTATTTCTATTCTGCTGCCAATTTTAACAGTATATCCATCTTCTGCGAACCTGTATATGTGTATGGTCATGTAGAGGCAACACCACCATGGTCTAGGTTTTCCAAGATCATGCCGTTCGAAGGGGACTAAGAAACCTTCAAGAGAAAATATTGAATCATTTTTGCACCTAAATATACTACTTGGCTTTCCAAGATCCTATAGCATGGTCGTGCATATGGCAGACATTTGCTGCGCGTCTTTCAAAACCTGTCCAAAATTTCTTGGGAGACATACGTAAAAACCTTTGAATACAAAACGCCACGCCAAAAAGCCCCGACGGGCGGGGTATCATCTTCCACCTAGTCTCTTAGGGTAATATACGTCAATCATAATGAAGCCATTCATGTATCCTTTCTTCCAAATTGGCCCTTTTGCGCCTTGCCGCTCACTTAGAGAAGATCATCCGTGCCGCTCGCGACACTCTGTTCGATGGCATTGGTGATTGAACGCTCTGAGAAAACAGGACCCTGGCCATCACATCTAGCGCAGTTCTTCAGACGCTCGCTGACATCGGCAATATCAACAAGGCCTTTCTTGAACAACTCGTGGGATATGATAAAGTCCCATGTTGCACCGGCAGCTAGGAGACGTTCACCATCGTCTGAGGTAACAATGCGGTGTGAGGGCGACTTATTTGTGTGGTTCTGCAAGACGTTGGAGTAGAAGTCGGTGGGTTTGAAGCGCAGAGGCCCGGTTGCAGGCTCTGGAGAGATGGAACCATGGCTCATGCGGGATGTTGCACGAAGGATTTCGTTCTCGGTAGATATTTTCTGGAGATCTCGCTTTAAACGTTCATTCTCGAGGGATGATTGTTGCTGGGCGGCCTCAAGGCCGGCAAGCTTCGCCTCAAGGTCTTTAACATGCTTTTCTTTCCTCTCGCGGAAGGCACGCTGCCTGTACAGCCATATGTTAGCCAAGTATAATATCGTCGTCATCAAACGCATTTCAAAGTCACAGCAATATTGTATACAGTGAGGTCTTCTCGCCAAATGAAAGAACAAGTCGGGAGAGGATTGGAGACGTACGCAGCGCGATTCTGTGCTTTCCTCCGAGACTGAGCAGGAGTTAGGTTCTCGTCCTCCTCGCTGCCCCCGCGGGCAACGGACTGCTCGTCAGGAGAGTCATTCCTCAATGAGCCTCCTTGCTGTTGATGGGCTTGGGCCTGAGAAGCATAGCCGGGAGGTGTCGGGGGGCCCGGAAAACCAGAGGCAGGCTGATGAGGGTTTGCATTGAAGCCTTGGGCTGTGGTATAATCGAAAGACTGGAACTGGTCATTTTGACTGGCAGAGAGGGCATCGTAGTTTTCCTATACGCGCCAAAGCAATATGTCAGCAAAGATGCGCTAATGATATGAGATAGACGAGCTGCAGGTACAACGTTGAAGATGTGCTTGTGAGGCTCAACATTGCTAGAGTAATGCTCAGGTAAGGAAACGCTAAGGCAGGGCTGCACCGGGGGAGTGGGGGAGATCGCGGAGAAGGGGTCGTTTACTGACAGGCGGGGATGCATTGAAGTCATCGGAGCCGGCGGAATGCGAGTGCGACGGCGTCAGAGGAGGAATCGGCATGAACTGGTGATAGGGCTGAGGGTTGGCAAAGTTGTATTGCCCGGTGAAATCCATCGTGAACCTTCAGAGGCGGTGGTTGAGGTTGAGCGAAGGTTAAACGAAGCAGGTGGAGTAGAGCAGAATCGAATCGAGTAGTTCGATGGGAGTGACTGTGGCCACACAAAATGGAAGAGGAGCCAGAGATGAAAGAGCGTGAGTGCGAATGAACAAAGATGTGATGAGTCAATGCCGGTTTGAAGAGACAGAAGCGCTTCTTGGTTAAAATAGTAGAAGAAGAAGTTGAGGTTGTATGGGGCTTGGCTGTAGGTTGGTGGATGAATTAACTACCTAGGTAGGTTAGGTGTGAACGAGGCGGGTGACGCGGGTGGGTGAAGAAGAGAGATGGAGGTGGAAGTGGAGGTGGAGGTGTGAGGGGGCCAGAAGGTTCAGGTGCAGACCGATTGACCAAGGTGAGAGAGAGTGTGAGCCCCAAAAGCACAGAGCACAAAGCACGGGCAGGGCAGGGCAGCAGGTCGGTTGTTGGTACGGAGGTGGTACGGACGGAGGAGTACGGAGTACAGCTTTACTGTTAGGCAAGGTGAGGTGGTAGCCTTAATGAAGTATAACGTGCAATGCGTTTCACGAACGGGGGGACGGGAAAGGTTGGGCCTGGGCCCTTTTAAGAAATGGCTGAGACTCTGCGATCGAGGCCGAGCTAAGCGATATAAGGCAAAGCTAGGTGCCAATCACAACTGACACGGCATTTGCCCTTGACGTGCATATTGGCCGTTGTGTATTAGTCGTGCCAAGCCAGGGTCGGATATCAACATCGTGAGCTTCCTAACTCGAGCATTGCAACAAACTTCCAAATGAGAAACATTTTTGGATGATCAAAGGCCTCACAAAGGTTGTCCAGTATTACGGAAAGGGTTCCATGTCGCGTTCCAAGCTAAAGTATCGCCTAGGAGGAGTTTCGATGGGGGAGCTGCAGCAAGGCGGCCGACGTTGCTGGGCATTTAATTCGTCCCTTATTTCCTTGTCTTTACCCGACAGCTCAGCGCTCTTGAGTTATCTCCCTGGAGCCCAATGATTGTGCAGACGTTAAGGGCAAGTCGTGAGTTAGTCCACGAGCTTGAGGCTAGAAAAATGCGTCTCCTGCACATGCAGGCAGGCCTACCTTGAACAGCAAGCAACGTTGACGCAGTAATTAGTGGGAGTGGTGCACACTGATCAGACAGACAGATAGACAGACAGACCCCTTGACACATTGTTCTTATCAGCCTGCATCTTAATTCCATTTCATGAACCACCACTTTCAACTGCAGAATACAGTAGTTTCCTGAGTTTCTGAAGTCTGTGCTAGCGCCAAGTTGACATCCAATGTTAGTCAGACAACTCTCGGCTCAGATATATGAACGGCTTCAGAACATGGAACAAACAACCTACGGACGGACCTGAAATAACCGACTCCACTGACCAGCGTGGTTCTAGCAAACTTCAAAGGTTCCGTCTAATGCACAACGGTAAAAATAAACTGTTGCCTGATCCCCATCGCCGTTCTCTTTTCTCCTTCTGTCCCCGAGCGAGGCCTGGTGGGTCGTTGGCGTGTAGGTAAGCATTTCGGGGTCGTCTTTCACATGGGGGTTCAAAAGGATCTGCGCTTGACATATCAAGATCGTATAAGCCAAGATATCCATATCTATGTATCTCCCTCTAACTTACACGCTCCGGATTTGTTCGGGATTTAATCGACTTTGCGCAGTCCTGACACATTGGTTTTCCTTGCCTAATCCGGCAATATCGTGCGCCAGACAGTATATCCATTCATCAATGGACAACGACCTACCTCCGCAACGCCATGAATGCATCTCGCAAACCTCTTAACGACCTTCTCATTCCCAGCCTTACAAGGACAACTGCTGAAGCTCCTTCGGCCCTATTTGCACAGGGAGACCCGTAATTTGATCTAGTATGTTCAGCCTGGTCAAGCGCTCTCGATGCAACGGACAACAACTTCATCAAGCGAAGCCACATCTGCATCCGACTCTGCTTAGTCGGCCGCCCGCCCGCATTGCCCGCCCGCTTAAGCAAGAGACCCTCGAGAGACCCCCGACTGATCCCGTAACACAATGGAGAGCTTGAGCACTAGAATTTTTTGAGCCGTCTCTGCTCGCTTGCACGTGGTTCGGCCGGAGTTCTGCGCTCTCTTGGCAACTTCTCCCAACCTTGGCCGAGTTTGTTTGGGGAAGATATACACAAACTCGGCCCATAGAATTCGCACATGAGAGTGAGATATCAGGGTCGGAGGGGGATTACTACGGCGCAGCTGTCGAATTGGTGTGTTGTTGATAATTCGCCATGGCCTCCAGAATCATTAGAACTGCGAGTAAGGTCGTTTGGCTCCTGTACGCAACCTAAACGATATGTCAAGTAAGGTAGTCAGCAACCGCACCCACAGCCTAAAGACATTTGCTCCGTTTAGGTGCTTACTGACTTATCATCGCTAGCACATGGAAGTCTGTGTAACCAATGATACCACACCCAGGCGCAGCTTCGCGCATCCCCTGCTCGACCCGTCGGGTTTCTCTGTCTCCAGGGTTTGTCCTGGGATGGCCAATTCTTTTTGGGTAGTTAAGTGGTATCCTAAGACCCTTGGTACATGATATATGCAGTCCAAGGTCGCAATACCCTTCCCCGTGGAATTGAATCCCGACGCTTCTCTCCAGGAAATCGGACTCAGATATTGCACCCACGATATGATAATCTAGGGTATCCATCTGGCGGGCGCAGCTTTGTGTAGGTAGGTGCATGCTAATGCAACTCGCAAGTTGCCAAACGTGGGGAGCAATCAACTTGGATCTTACGCACCCTCCGGAGCAAAACCCGTACATAAGGTAGATCCCGCACTCCCTCACCTAAAGCCCCAAGGAGATGGGTGGGTGCTGCCCGCCAGTCCTCTTCACCATTCCGACTTTTATCACACCTTGGAGGCTTACCTAGGGTAACATTGAGATGAGAGATTTGCATTTAGGTATCTACGTGTTGTCACCATACAACACCAATGGCCGGGTACCTTAGCCACTGTGCCTAGAATGTGATGAACGGGTTGTTGTTGGTGCCGTTATTCCCGACTTGCACAATCATCATACTCACGTATGTGATATTGATCCACGAAGCTAATGTAAGTCAGACGGCCAGGTGACTAACTCTTGAGCTTTAAGCGAGCCCAACTTAGCACTGCTGAAACTCAATTGCTCCATTTGCGGAGTGGCTTCTTTCCAGCAGACCAACCCAGCCTAGTTATCTCATACCTGGGCCTGGGACACTTGAACCTCACAAGTCCTTGATGTTGACGTTCCAAATATGTTTGCTTCTTCTTACTCACAGATTCACTCGTTAAATTGTGTTTAATACAAAAGAGTCATCGCGAGCTTGCAATACAATCCCGTTTTGACCTAGGTTACACAAACGGGGAACTTCTTGGCTGGGATATTCAATCTTTTTTTTTTTGTCATAATCCCAGGGACTATCTGTAGTGTTATCTCTTGTTCTCCAGTCCCCCTTTCTCATCTGAGTTTTATTAGTTCTCATATTCTAGAAATCCTACAGCTTCTAGATCGTTTCAACTTCTTAAGGCAAGAGTCTCTTGGGTGTACGAGGATAATAGCTTGCCAAGTGCACGCTTGGAAGGTTCAAATACCACGCAACCACACGGTCCAAGCCAATACCACCGCCACCGTGAGGAGGAACACCGGCACTGCGGAAAATGTCGACATACTCCTTGATGCCTTGGCTTTTAGGGTCGATACCCTTTGTACGAATTCGTGCTTCCAGGGTTTCCGGAACGTGAATACGTTGACCACCCTGTTGAGCAAGTTAGTGACGACTAGAAAACCGATATATATGAGAGTGACATACGGAAAGAATCTCTTGTCCACGCATAAAGAAATCGAAGGCGTTAGTAACCTTGGGGTTCTCGGGGTCCTCCAGAGCATAGAAAGGTCGAGCACCCTCAGGGAACTTGTCAAGCACGTAGAAGTCGGTGTTGTACTTTTCCCGGATAAGAGCACCCAGTGCCTTCTCTTGTGGTGTACTCATGTCCTCTTCATCGGAGACATTGCGGTACTCCTCTGGTCCCTCAGCTCTGAGGAGCGCCTGACCCTCAGCGAATGTAAGGCGAACCTCCTTACCAGGCTGGGGCAAAAGAAAGTCCTCAGAAGGGTAAACTGTTCGAACAAGAGCAATCTGCTCGGCACATCGCTCCTGAAGCCCTCGGAAGATATGAAGAAGAACCCCCTCGAGCATGTCACGGACTTCGTGGTAATGATCCTCGATTTCCATCTCAAGATCAAGACCGGTGAACTATTGATGCAGGTCAGCACTGTCCTCTGTGTAAACGAGGGAGTTTGGTAGGGAAAATAGGGATATTTACTTCTGTCATGTGTCTAGGGGTGTTAGAGTTCTCAGCTCGAAATACAGGTCCGATGCACAAAACACGCTTCCGGCCACCAGCAATCTCGTACTGCTTGTAAAATTGGGGAGATTGGGCCAAGTAAGCCTGCTTGTCAAAGTAAGGCATGCCAAACACGTTGGATCCTCCTTCAGAGGCAGCTCCAATGAGACAAGGGGCCTCGAATTGGACAAAGTCGCGAGCTTCAAGGTACTCGACGAAAAGCTTACGAACAGCCAGTCGTACGTCGGCGATGGCTTGCTGAACAGGAGCTCGCTTGTGCATAACGGGGTTGTTCAAATGAGTTGCCATGCTGGCACCAGGGACATTCTCAAGGCTTAAATTGTCAACGCCTTCCTTGACCTCCTCCACAGGGCCACCAGCGTCTTCATCGTCAAAGTTGGTAACAGGCCGGTTGGCAACAGCAAGACCCATGCCAAGAACTTGAGGGCCAGGGCTGATAACGTAGCACTTGGCGATATGTAGCTCGTAATTGGAGACCTTCACACTCTTGACTGGCTCCTGGGGCTTCACAACCTTAGCTTCGACAAGAATGTAGCCTTCTAGATTCAGACTACCAATCCACTTGACCATCTGCTTAGAGACAGGCGTGCCTTCACTGCTGGCAGCGACGACACCCTGGATAGCCCAGTCTCGCTCCTCACGAAGCTCAACAAAGGCCATCTTAGCACCTTGCATGCGCGCATTCTGGATCCACGCACGAAGCTTGATGGTCTTGCCGAGATGTTCATCGCTCAGGTTTCGAAGCTTGACTCGCTCCGCGTTGATCTTGGTAAGATGAGTGGAATCTCCATAGTTGTCTTTAGCGAGGTCTTCGGTATTTCCAGCAGCAGCCTTTGCAGCAGACTGTCGGGCTTCGTGTTCAGCAGCTCGGCGTGCCTTTTCAGCTTCCTTCTTAGCCTTCGCCTCAGCCTTCTTCAATGCCTTCTTTGAAGGGCCAGCCTCTCCGCCTTCGACGGCTTCACCACTAGCGGCGGGAGCCTGGTCGGCGGGAGAGGGGGCAGCAGGTTGCTCAGCAGGGGCGTCGGCCATGGTGAAGTTATTTGAATATGTGTTTCGTAGGCGTTGGGTTTCGTTCTCGCGCAATCACTTTGTGTCGGTTGACGACGGACGGTTGATATAGAAACACGCGATTGGAAGGGTTTCGATATGACCAAAGCTAGGGGAGGCTCGCAACGAGACCGGACTGGAATCAGGAGATAGTAACGATGGTGACTGTGTCGGTGGGAGAAAATAAGGTGACGCATAAAAATATGAAGTGGTGGTTGCCCATCAGTCAGACCGCGCAGCGGGGTTCCTGCCCCGCCATACCAATCCATTTCAACTGCGGCGTCATGGTGGGGTTATCCAAGCACCGTCGTCTTGAACATCTGACGGACAGGACCTTATTGAATAACCCCAGCATTTCGATCCAAAGAAAATGTCCTCTGAAACATTGCTCTGCTTTTTAGTGTCCATATACGCAAAGACCACAAGGCCCAGGCTCTCAAATTAGCAGCTATTCATATTAAGTTTATCATACAACTCTCCAATGTCCCATCCTATATTCTGACGAAACCGTTTCCGCCCAACATCGCTGAATTTGACGACGCTGACGGGATGTGGACAGGGATTCGCTTCGTCCTGAGCCTCCATCGCCTCGCTTGTCTTGCCTACTCCTGAACGCCGGCGCCGAAAGAAATCCTGGATGATATGATATGCAACCTATACAGCTAACGTTACCACCCCTTTCAACCCCACATCCGTATCCCCATGCTTCGAGTCCTGAACGACACCCTTCCTCCATGGTCCAGGCAATCAATACATCCCGTCTCATTTTTCCTCTTCTGTGGGTATTACTATAAGCGAAACCTGCTGCCCCAAGGACGCTAGCTTGGGTGCAGAGACTCCGATTTCTCGCAAGTGAACAAGTTGATATGTTGATCACCTCGTGCAGCACATCCAAGAATTGGCCGATGAGGGTGGAATGCAGTGGCCGATATAGGTGAGCTGCGGTTCTGTTGCAGGAAACTTGAATAGGGCTCAACATTCGAAAGCTCATGCCCATCAAGATTAAAGACCTTTACTGCGTGGGCTGATGTACCCCTGCCAATTAAGTTAGCTCTAGTCCTTGTGATTCATGCTTCTTGCGCTGAACCAATACTTACACTGCAAAAACTGGTAAATGTTCATGAGTGCTGGCTGTTCTAAGTGTGTCTCGTGTCGTTTGGAATGAGTGCAGCGGCTTATCCATGCGAATATCCCAGATTTTGACTTTGCCATTTCTGCTTGCACTCAGGAGCTCGCGTTGCCCGCCGCGCTGCATATGCACGCTCTTGATCCATTGTCGATCTGACTCATCCTTCCATTTGCGCACCATGGACTCTTGAGGTCGATTCCTGGTGTCAAAAACTCGAACGGCACCGTCGCCGAAGCCGGCCACAAACATATTACCCGTCATTTGATCGGATGTGAGCGAAGTCACGCAGGAACCCGAGCGTGCTGGAATATCCATGACACACGTCTCGTAAGCGGCATACCACACTCGAATTACTCGGACATCACCAGCCACAAGGACTCGACCAGTGACTTGTTGCCAGTCGAACACCATACCAGAATTGACGTTACTAGGGACCATGTGTGTCAAGGCACGCCAGGATGATGCAAGTTCAATGGCTCGATCCGATTCGTAGTTGCGATAAACTCTGATCACACCGTCAGATGATCCTGTCAGTAACATCGCCTGGTCGTCTTCGTTGATGAACTTCATGTCGCTGATTTTTGAGCCTTCTGGATTACCGTTACTGAAACGGCTCAATCGTCCTTGCTTCTTCCAGTCCCATACGTAAACAGTGTTGCCATCGTCCGCTACAGCAAGATGATCTTCGAATTGATGGAAGGTCATCTTAGCGGGTTGAGCGCCATTGTTGATGATCCCAAGTTGATTATTCCATTTGTGACTTCCCGCTTGTTGCTTCAATGGCTGAGTTTCTCTGAAAATGGTTTCATTCCGAGCTCTTCGCCAAAGACGCTCATTGTATTCGGTACTTCCAGGCTCATCTGCCTCACTCGGCTTCATCTGTGGTTCACGGAAATACTCAATTGACCATTCCAGGAATTTGCTCTTGAGAGGCAGTACAGGAGGCTTCATCAGATCCCGCTCTTTGTATGCGCCTGAATAGGGTTCATGCGCAACATTGTATTGAGCCAGCGATGATGGTCTATCGTTTTGCTCTGCAGGCACCGGTATTTGGTTCGGTGTGAGTTTCAGAGATGGTGATCGGGGTAAAGTCGGGGTCGTTGGTCTTGATTTGTCCTCGTTGGTTACCAGTGATGGAAAAAGCAGGCTCGCAGTTCGACGAAGGAGTCCTGGTGAGGGCAAAGGCTGCGAGTTAGAAGTGCCAGGAGAATTGTTTCGCTGGCTTGCACTCGGAGTATGCTTGTGTGCTGTCCTTGCCGTACGCTTTCGAATTTCGGCCATGACCAGCTGCGTCTGAACTCCGACTTTTGAGCTGAGCAGCGCGTTGTGAACAAAGTCTACAACGATAGTCGCTTCGCGCTGTACCTCAGGATGAGGATCCACACTGAGAACGAGAGCCAGCTTCCACAACGCCATATACACTGTGTTATGAGATAGACCATGGGCCATTGGCTTGATGGTACCATCTTTGTTGCGATTATCCGGTCTTGCGTAATGCAAGCCCATCTTGTGTTCCTGGCCGTCATCCTGAGGAGGGAATATGAGATACTCCTTCTCCTCAACCAGTTGTTCGTAAGCTGCGACTAGAAACTTGCTCTCAAAGCGAATAGCAAAATGAGAAAGAAACACAATGAACTCCTTGCGGACCATTGGGCTTCCATCATTACCCATGTCGAGTATCGTCCATGCAATAGACTCCTCAATACGGGCCACTTCCTCTGTCAGATCAGGAATACCCAAAAATGTAGTCATGGCATGAATCATCGCTGCCCGAACCTCGCAACAAGGATCTCTCACGAGATAAGCGAGCTTGACATATGCATTCTCCCTGATTCCCCGCCACTTGGCTTCTGGGAGGTCTTGCCAAAGCTGGCTTATACAGAGACAAGCCCACTGGCGCAGAAGGGGGTTCTCCTCATTTTGAAGATGAGTTAAACAATATGACATGATCTCTGTTTGGTTACAAACCATTTGTCCATTCTTGTAATCCTTGCATAGCATAGCGAGAATAAAAGCGCACATTGCCTTGTGTTCGTCGCTGTCAACAACAGGCAATCCTTCGGAGGGTTTCAGAATCTGTGCAAAATAGCTATAGCCGCTATCCTTGATGAGGTCCTGCTGGCAAGAAAGGTCCACTGCGATCAGACGAGCCCAGATGAAGACCATAACTGGCTTCAGCTCGGCCGCAGCCGACTGCAAGAGTTTGAGGACATAAGGGAAAATGCCTATACTGAGGGCGAGCTGAACAGACCACGGGCCTAGGTCAAGAAACCGGCCGAGTAAGATAAGAGCACGAACCCGATGTTGCTGGCTGAGCAGTACCTGGAGCACAACCGGTAGCTGGTCGGGTGACTTTTGAGCCATCGCATCACCTCTCGTAAGATAAACATCGAAAGCAGTAAGCTGTTCTGTGAAGAATGTTGAATTTTGATATTCATAATCAAAGCCTTCGCTCTCTTTCTTTTCAAGCATGGGCAGCTGGGCCAACGCCATGTCAACGGCTAGATCCCAGGTCTCCCACAATGGATGTTGGTGGGTGTCGGGTAGCTTAGGATAAGACTGAGGGTGGCATCCATAGACCGTCATAACGCGTTGGGCAAGAAGAAAATTGCGAAACAGCGCTGCCACCATCAAGTCTTGTCGAAAGAATTTCCGGAAGAGATCACGAGGCAGTGTTGTCCACGCAATGCTGTCTGTGATAGCAGTGAAGATCCAATTGAGTTCTCCCAGTGGTGTTCGTCGCTCCTGCAGGCGACCAGGTAGTTTTTTTGCCCGCTCTGGGCTGATGTTGGTCTTGAGGGGGTTCTGTAGAACGAAGAACCACAGAGCCATCTCAATGGGAGTGGTGAGGCAAGCTGTGAACAGGTCAGCAGGCAAAAGAGGGTTTGTCGGGAGATTCTCTTTGACAGCGCAGGCTGCCAGATGAATATAAGGCCTGAAATTGGTTTTCGTGTAGTTTGGGTCGCGCTCTGCGGCCTCCTCCTCCTCTTCTTCATGCTTCTCAACAAATCGATGGTAGTTGTTGAGAATGTTGCCGGCTTCAGAGCAATCCCAGACAAAGATGGTGGGAGCTTGAAGCCAATGTTGCAGGTCGTACAGCGATACAGGGATGTATTGAGTGTAATTCTTATTAAAAACCCAGATTTCACCTGATGCGGTTGGCTTGGGCACGCCGTGACCGTTGTAGTGAAGCAAAACACGTTCGTCCTTAGCATTTCTCCGTAATGAGATGCAGAATTTCTTTGTCTCCTCGACGGATGGATCGAGGTATTGTTTGTACCGCGCTCTTATCGCAAGTGTCTCGTACTGCGCCTGAAGTGACTTGCCGATATTCTCGAGGGCTTTCTGTATGGGAGGTATTGTGGGATCTGTCCATGCCTCGAGCTTCGCACCTGGGTTGGTCTTGAGCTGGTCGGGGGGTTCAACTCCTATATTCAAACACACCGCGAGAGCTGCAGACACTGTTTTTAACCTGTCTCTCTGCCGCCAATCTTGAAGTTCGTATTGTAGTGGTTTAGGTTTGCCTGTCGTCTCATGTCGCTTATCGGTAAAATACATATACCAGTTCTGAGGGCATAATTAGCTAGGTCAACCCAAGGCAACATAAATATCGTGCAAGAATGGTCTCGCAGCCAGATCATGGATCTATATCTCTGGGACTGCTGCAGAAGACACCTAACAGGTGATCAAACTGCCGGGAGGCTCGAAGCTGATGCCCAGGGTACTTGTTTCCACGTGCCACGGCATACTACAGCCAGGGTTCTTTATCTTGCGACTGTCGAGCATGATACAGAGGCTTGATGTATCCGAGATGACTGACCAGCAAATTGACATTATTGAGAGGGAAAACTCACATTCGCCAGCTGGGAAATGATGTCCTCCGATTGATAATGATCCTCAAACCCATGTCTAGCACCCCATTCAGGTATGTCATCTTCTGTTGGCTCAGGCTCTTCCATCGCCCGGGGCGCGTAGTCACTCTTCGACCGGAGGAGCATTGGCTTGGCAGGCCGCGTTTTCTGGTGATGCTCGATGTCGTCTTTTGTCTCGAGCGCTATGCTTCCGTTGCGCCGGTTTGGCGCGCTCAACGGTCGTTGGTCGTCGTCGTCGCTCCTGGTAGCATCATTCGATGTTGAACGGCCGTTCTCCCTGGGTCGCGCTGCCGAGGCAGCTCCGTTGGGCTCAACGGTAGGCGCAGAGGTGCCGTTCATGTCGGATCGCAGCGCCATGACGCCCGAATAACCATAAAATTGTCGCGATCGACACAGGTAGTTGGTTGTGGCCGAGATGCGCAGGTTGCCGTGTCGGGGACGGGTTGTAATGTCTAGCGTTGGTGGAGGAGCTTACAGTGAAGCGGGTTTGGCTGGCTGAGTAGGTGTAAATATGTGGAGGAAGTGACGTCTATTGGAACGACACAGCTGTCATGGCCCTCTGTGTAGCTCAAGCCGGCATTGCAGATGATAGCCTTCTATTTGAGCCTGTTTCACTATTGGTTGATCACTGCGCTTGGATGTAGAATACCAAAAAGCAGTTGGAGGACTTTCGACTGTGGTTGGGAGAGGCCAATGACGAGGTCTAAAGTTCGTTGGCGGCTGACCAGGATAAAAGCAGAAATTAATAATTCCCAAGTTAGTAGGTACACCATCTGGTTCCGTTAGAGCTGGCTTGTTCACCTCCACACAAAGGCAGCACGTATACAGTGAAGTCAATATAAATCGTATTTAGTATGATTTGAATATCTATAGAGCTTTTAAAAAGGTCTGTTTACGTGTAACAGCACTGTTGTTGGACATTCGAATGCTTGAACGCTGACCAATGTAAGGTTTGGTATGGACATAGGGTAACTGATGTTCTTGTTACTTACCGACTAACCGACCTCACCTAAGGTGATGGGTCTACTGGGCCCGGCTCCAATTGAAACTCTGGATGGCTGGCTAGAGGGTGTAAGAAAACCTCCGACCTCGAAGCAAGGTGCCAAACGCACCTAAACTCCAATGGGTACTCCATAGTGTAACGTTCAATGAACACCATATATACTGAGCCAACCCGAGTCATTCTATCACTTAAGATAGAGGGCCAAAGTTTTCTTAGGTAGTTTACCTGGCCAGCCCATTACTGAGGTGGGCTGAAGTAGCAAGCCATAATAGGTACTGGACAATATGGTTGCACGTGATCACCATGTGACTCGTTAGTCCCCCGAGCTCGCTGAGGTTTCTTCTCCTCTCACTCATAAACCCAATACCGCCGCCACGACTGTACAATGCAGAAGCCATGATGTATGCTTATCCATCTGACACTTATGTGTATATGTTGTGTTAATTTCAATTGTAATGGCTCATGGTCTTGCCATTAGTAACACCAAAATGGATAATCGATATCTTTAAACGCAGACCAAATATCGATTGGAATTTGAGAACTCCCAATAGCTGGGCAGCAGGGTATGTTTCTTTGAATTATACTAGCACCCAAGATCCGCATCCAGAACATCAAATGTTTGCTGTCACAAGGAATGATCTCGCGCGTATCGGGTGAACAAACTGATATATCGGGATGATGTAAGTCCTCCTGAAAGCTGAAAACCTTGCGGGATTGCAGCGGAAGCCAGAATGATCGATTCAAGTATCCTTTTGAGTCTATTATAAAGTACTGGGTTTGAGGCTGGGACGTGTGAGATCTCCTGACCACCACGAAGTGAAGTTGCCAGGTATCTGTTATAAAATGTTGCGGAGTCTGCGTTTCGCTGGATTATGCCGGGTTGCGAGAAACATCTTCATTGATACTGTACAACCCATACCTTAGTAACTACCTGGTGAGTGCTCCATACCTAGGTGTAATAACGCCTTAACAAGCCGCTACTACGGAGTACGGAGTGTGTTAACGGGGTGCCGGATTTCCACCCCTTTATTTATTTAATTACATCGTTCATTCGAGAGGGAGTTCGGTGGGGCTAAGCCAGAGGAGAGAACTTAGCTACTCCTACTGTACTTAGGAAGTAGAGAAGTAAGGTAGGCAATTTACCTTGGCGTGCGTAGGCCGTTGGGTTTGACGATGTTAGCGCCCGAGAAACATGAAACCACATCCTGGCCACCCAATAAGGATAAGGTATCCTACGTTAGTGGACGGGCAGACTTTGTGATTCCAATTCTCCAGGGACGAGGAAACAAAGCTTTAAGACTACCTAGTCGCTAGGTGTGCAGTCGGAGGGGGTTGAATCCTGATTGGCGAATTTGGGAGTACGGAGCACGTACTTGGTATTGCTTCCATCTGAAGGCTAACCCTGGAAGCTGACAATTTCTCTGGTGGAAGGTGAGTGATGTGATGTTCAATAGGTACAGCATGGAGTACAAGTACGTGAGCAAGGAGTTCTAAAGTTAGCGGCATACCGACTAAGGTACCTTACCTTAAGGTTAGCTTATATTTTGTTACCACTCAAGAGCCTACTAATTAGAAGCCAACCATAAATAAGGGAAGTATTACATAGCTTATGGTCTACGTGATCAAAACATATAAAAAAAGTCATCAAGTTGGAGAAGTTCAAGTAGGTACCTATGGGGTCTTCATGTGCCAGGCCGTTTCGTAAACTTTTCTCCTCTACGGTTAGTAACAAGAACTAAACCGGTTGTATATAACTTGTGTGTTTAGCCGTACAGTTTTAAACCAACGCCATTCTCTGGCTTCAAAATATGCGTAACTTGAAATCCGTATCATACTGCATGTGCAATGCTCAGATCTTGAATAGGCCAAGTGCACCTCAATGCCAGGCACAATGTACGAAAGGGGCACAAAAGTCTAGCTGATTGGACGAATGTCTTCAGCTTCCTGTCCCAGTGCCCAGGGCGTCTCCACTTTCAAGATGCAAGGAACAAAGAGACCCTGTTAGCCTGGCTAAAAGTTGAATGCACAAGTCGCGATACCGTCTTGTCACCAATTATAAGGCAAGGTATTTAGATAATAGCCCTGGCGCGGTGGGCAGCAATTTGTTTCCCCTGTGACATGGAACAGGAGCTTCGATCAGCAATGACGATGTTGTGTTACCTGTAGGTAGCCTTCGGCAGGATGTGCAACAAACACATGAATGATAGTACTGTAGAATTGGACTCGAGACACTATAAATGTCGAAGTTTTGTCAGTTGGCACCTGCAAGGCACATGACAGAACTTTCCTAAGCCAAGTGGCCCGAGTCGAGTTATAAAAAAACATTTTCTTTACTATAGACACTCCAAGACTGTGCTCAATGGCACTGTACATTCACTGGTTTGCGTGGAACCCCTAAATATCGTCGGGTCCTAACTGACGCCGGTCTCCAACCGTCCAGGGGCGCAGTGGAATCTATGATAATTGGTTGGGACCACCAGGGTATAGAAGTGAAAGGCCTGGCCTTTTAAAAGACAGCCAGCTAGCAACAGGAGGCGAAAGGTCGTTGAGGCCACCATAGGAGGTTGACAAGGACCAACTAAGTCAAGCCCCATCCGTCCTTTGCGCTGCCAGTTTCCGTTCCGCTACAGCTGTCGCAGGCTTTTGTTGGCTAGGTACCTTATTCATTTCGTACCTGACCATCACCACTTTCTTTCCATCTCACATCTTTTCCTACGCCAACCTAACAGGGGCTCTTTATTTGCGCATCGTCACGGTTTCCCTTCGTTAGCGTCTGAATTTCTGAATCTGCTTCAAAGGACTGTTACCTGCGCCGTCGAAGATCGATCTTGAAAGTATTTGCTCCTCTGCGACGTGCACCAGCGCATCGGCTGCCTTGGAGCCAGCCAGCCCCCTCTCTCGAAGACCGGAATTCGGGAGGCTGACCACGTCCCTGGAATTCCCAAAGAACAATCCGCAGTTCTATCGACAAGCCTACCAATGCTGGCCCAGCCACGTCGAAATTCGAATATTGATTCTTGCTACTATCCTTGTGGCTGGAACTCACTTGTCGGGATATTTGCTTCGTCTCCTAACGATCCCTGACCCACGCGACGACTACATCACGACAACGCACTATCTGCGCGACCTTCTATCGCATTGCTCTCGCGAATTATTCCATACTGCTTTCGAATCGATTTTTAGCCGCTCGGCGGCTCCTTGCGATAAACCATGGCCTTCCTGTTCAAATCAAAAAAGCATCCAGAGAGGTCGCAGCCTGCAAGTCGCGACGGAGGATCTGGTTCTCAAGGGTCGATCCAAAGTGTCAGCGCCCGTACTGCTGAGAAGAACTCTCTACAACATCGCGCAACTCCAACTGGGAGCTTGAACTCAATCGACAATGAAGGCAGTAACGGTAGTCCCGATCATAGCCATGGCCATGGCCATGGACATGGACGCCGTGGTGGGAGTGCTGACCAACCAATCCAACAAACAAGCGATACATCGGTGAGTTTTCTACCCGTTCTTGCATCCAGTGCTGTCAGGATATCCTAATCAATGAGCTCTCCTTAGGTACGAAATGGCACCCCCATCAACGGTCCCAATGCATCTCTATATCCCTGGTCACAACGCCGATTGACATATACTTCGACGCACCCGTCTCCCTTCCCTCGATATGGCGCTGCAGTGAACTCCGTGTCGTCTAAAGAAGGAGACGTGTACCTCATGGGTGGTCTGATCAACGGGTCAACAGTCAAGGGCGATCTCTGGATGATCGAGGCTGGGGGTAACATGGCGTGCTATCCGTTGGCAACCACGGCTGAAGGACCTGGCCCAAGAGTTGGACATTCGAGTCTGCTTGTCGGCAATGCATTCATCGTATACGGAGGCGACACTAAGATTGACGAGGCTGACGTGCTTGACGAGACACTCTATCTTCTAAACACCTGTAAGCTTGCCCATTTGTAGATGTTTGTATTCTCTAACCTTAGCCCAGCGACAAGACAATGGTCCCGCGCTCTACCAGCTGGGCCGCGACCTTCAGGTCGCTATGGCCACTCACTCAACATCTTGGGCTCTAAAATCTACGTCTTCGGCGGCCAAGTTGAGGGGTTGTTTATGAATGATCTTTCGGCATTCGATCTCAACCAGCTTCAGATGCCAAATAATCGCTGGGAAATCTTGGTCCAGGGCGAGACAAGCCCCAAGATGCCCGCGGCCCGTACCAATCACACTATGATCACATTTAACGACAAGATGTATCTGTAAGTATCTATGCCGAGCTTTATCGAATGAAACTGACACGCTGGTAGCTTTGGCGGTACGAACGGCTTCCAATGGTTCAACGATGTTTGGTGTTACGATCCAGCTCTCAACAAGTGGTCTCAATTTGACTGCATTGGCTATATCCCAGCGCCACGCGAGGGGCACGCTGCTGCTCTTGTAGACGATGTGATGTACGTCTTCGGAGGACGAACAGAAGAAGGGACAGATCTTGGCGACCTCGCAGCTTTCAGGATATCATCGAGACGGTGGTACACATTTCAGAACATGGGACCTTCCCCATCTCCCCGTTCTGGACATAGTATGACAACCGTTGGCAAATCGATTGTGGTCCTTGGCGGAGAGCCAAGTTCAGCAACTACATCTGTCAGCGATTTGGGCCTTCTCTATGTTTTGGATACCTCAAAGATCCGATATCCGAACGATGCGCAGCAGCCGGCTCAGCAACGAGCTCAAGGTTCACGTAGACCAAGTGCGAGCGAAGGCAGCCGGCCACATCCTGCACGAGATGGATCGAACGGGCCAACGGATTCAAGGAAGTTGATCGCAGGAGGTGCTTCTGTTCCAGCTAATGGGCAACGATCACCGCCCAATAACGGCGACGCAGAAACCCCCCAGGCTGCAACCGCCGGCACAAAACTTCCCAGAGCTTCAGCCATGCCTCCGTCTGGCCCTCCCCCTCAGGGGCCGATGCCTGCTAGGCCTACCGTTGATGTGTCTGCAGTTGCACGAGTCAGAGGACAGTCTGCCGAACGCAGTGGAGCCTCAGGCTCTCCAAGGACAATGCACTCCGGGTCGCCTATTACACGAGAGGTGATCAATGAAACAGAAAGCCCCATATCGAACGGTCGACGAACGCCAGTCCAGCAAAATGCGCGCGCTGGCTCAAGGCAAGATCAAGTGAATGGAGACCCATCCAAGGCGAAGGCAGCTCAACAAACCCGCCCTCAAGGAGCAGGTGATGCCCCTCCAGATGTTGCTCTTAAGCCGGCAATGACACCCCGCCCAGCATCGCCGCCAGTCCCCATGAGACAGCCAAGCAATCCCCTTTCTAGGCGGTCTTCTGGTAGAAACTCGCAAACAGTTGTTCTTCTTAAGGAACTGGACTCGGCTCGAAACAGGAACGCATGGTATGCCTCAGAATTGGAGCTCGCGCGCAAAGCCGGCTACGTGCCCAATACTTCATACAGCCCTCTGCTCGATAACAAGGCCACCGAAACTTTTGACGACGAAGACCGGCCGCTTATCGAGGCTTTACTGGCGATGCGATCTGAATTAGCAAATGTTCAGACCGCAGTAGACAAACAAGCCGTAATTGCAGCGAAGCAAATTGCCGAGGCTGAAAAGCAGCGCGATGCTGCCATTCAAGAAGCTGTTTATTCTAAAGCCAAGCTGGCTGCCCATCTGGGAGCAAGTTCAGCAAGCACACCGCAGCTTGATGGTCCAAGAGACGATTTTGAAGGGAGGTCTAGTGAGTTGAGCAGGAAGCTTGCAACTGCACTGCACATCCAGAAAGATCTTCAGTCACGACTCGATTCTGTGAAAAGCGAACTTGATTCCGAGAAGAAGGCACGACAGCTGGCAGATGACACCTCGAATGCAGCCCAAAAGCGCATGGCAGAATTAGAAAGTTATAAACAACAAACCTCGACAGAGGTTGAACGCCTCAAGGCTGAGCTGCATCTTGCCCAGCACGAAGCACGAGAGCATTCAGTTGCGCACGCTGAAGTTGCCGCTGCTGTTGAACTTCTCCGCATCGAGAAGAATGATGTGCAACAGAAGTACGAAGAAGCCATTGGAAGCTCAAAGGACCACAGTGAAACCTTTGATTCCCTTCGAGCTGCAATTTTAGCATCAGAAGACTCGACAGGCCTTCTGGAATCGAAGCTCGCGGAAGAACGATCCCAGAGAGAGAAGATCGAAGCGCAACTCAATAAGCTTAAGTTTGAGCATGAAGCTCGTACTGCGGAGCTAGTAGCAACCACCCAGCGTCTACGTGATGCGGAAGAGCTTTCAGAAAAACACGCGGCTGAGGCTAGAACGAACCGTCAAGCTGTTCTCGCTGGCCTTGATAAAATTTCTGCTCGAGATGTTTCTGGATCAAGCAAGGCAGATGCCGAGCGCATTGCTGCGTTGCAAAATCAGCTCACCACCTCGAACGAATTGGTCAAGAAATCTCAACAGGAGCTCGAGGCTGTTGTTCACAAGTTACGTGGCGCAGAAGAACGTATTGCTGGTCTTGAGCAATACCAAGAACAGTCAAGCCGGGAGGGAGTCACCATTCGAAGGCAACTTCAATCTGCGCTGCGTGATACACAAAGCTTACAGGCAGCCAACACGGATCTTAAGAATCAATTGGCCGCTCAACAACTTGAAACAAACGCGATGACGGTTCAGCACAATGCGCTGAAAGACATCCTCAGTGAACGTGGCATAAGCCCAACGGCTTCTATTCGTGCTCGGAATCTTCCCAACCCACGAACGAACTCGCCTGATTTGAACCGTGTCAGAGATCTTGAATCTCAGCTCGCCACCTCATCAGCCGCTCACGAGGAGACTAAGCAAGCATTTGCAATTCAAATTCAGGAATCCGAGGCTGCTTGGCGTGAGAAGCTTTCGCAACTTGAAAGCGATTATCAGTCGGCTGTGCACTATGTTAAAGGCACTGAAAAGATGCTCAAGCAGCTCAAGGATCAATTATCCCGATATAAGACAGAGAATGGCCGTCTGAAGACAGAGATTGAGGAGCTGGAAGACCGTGTTCAAAGTAGCACAGCCTCTACCTCGCCTCGTTGGGAGAACGAGAAAGCCGAACTCGAGGCGCGTATTCGAAGTCTCGAGACAGAGCTTCAAGAGTCTTCTGCTCAAATGGAGAAGCGACTCCTCGGTCTTCAAACAGAACTCCAGGAGACCAATCATCACCGCGAAGCAGCTTTAAAGAACAGCGAAGAGGCTACACAGAAGTTGAGCAACCATCGTAAGGATCTCGAACAACTACAGTCAGAGAATGCGCTGCTGGAGCAACGCGCTAGCGATGCTGAACAGAAGGTCGCCCTTCTACTAGACCAAGTCGAGCATTCTGTCGATAACTACCGCCGACGTAGCCGTCAAGTGCCAAGCTTGAACTCCGAGATGGCTGCAAGTGCCAATGGGTTAGGACTGGGGCATTCGAGGCAAGAAAGTTCCGAAGGTGAAAGTATTTACGGAGGTACCACCAGTGGGAATGGTGGTCTGGAAGCTAGAAACAGTGCTGCCTTGGACAGCCTTGCCAATGAACTCGAGACCCTTCGAAGCCAATGGGAAGCAACAAACAAGAACTATCGACTGAGCACCAACTTTGATTTCGACACTACCTCCGCTGTCAAGAAGGACAACGATACCGCTGCAGGCGTTGGCCTTAGCGAGAGTCTTGCGGATTGGCGCAAAAGACTCGATACTGAGGAACACCACAGTGATGGCGAAAAGCCCCGACATCCCTAATTCGAAGCACTTCCTGGCTGCCGATACGCTTTCATGACTCGAATATACCCACCGTCTTCGTTTTGATTTATCCGGGCCAACGATCAGTGTCTGTACTTCCTGATCTTTGCCAAGGTGGAAATGGAGTTCGTTGTCTCAGTTAACAGACAACTTTTGTTTTGTTTTTATATTCGGGATTTCTCTCTGTTTCATTTTGCACTTTTCAGCTTGGTTGATTCCCTGAAATTTAATGCATTTCGAAGAGTGGTTGATGATCTATTCCTCCCCTTTTCCACTTCTCTTATCGACGAGTTGGGTTGGCGGACTTTTGTTCTAGTTGTTCTTCTACATGTTTGAAGAACACCGCATGTAAAATAAGAGACTTTTTTCTATTCATTGGTTCTGTGGTAGTAAGGGAAAGAAGACAGGCATGGATGGTGTCTTTGCCTTTTATAGGAAGCTCCTATTTTATAGCACGAGGCAACGTACGGTTGGAAGAAGCGTAAATGAATAAATGAAGTATTGTCTATTTTTAAATTTGAAGTATTCACCTAACTCATTCTTCTATACCCATGCTTGTTGAGTGTAAGCTTGGACGCATATACTTATCCGATCAAGTCGTTTCAAATCAAGAATAGAGACAGGGCACGGCGGTCGGAAAACCCAAAACACCATACCTCCGTCTAGTGTCTATTAATGCTATAGAACCATCATATGTCCCCGTGGACTCCCAATCCTTTTCGCCTATTCTCCTACCCATGCTGTACAGAACGATGCAAAACGGCTTTGTCCCACTGCTTCCTGTCGTTCAAGTATGAGAAAGAAGCGCCTGAGCTCACGCCTCAAGAAGAAGCGGCCGTAAGACCCTTCTGAATATTCAAGCATCGTCTAAAATCAAGTTTACGCCCCTCACGAGGCATGTGCTCGCCACTCGCAATACAAAGCACGCGCATCTTGGGGTCATATCGCAGACCTGTCAAGAGTTTCGGAGTAATGAGAAAGTATTGACTTGAGTGCTCACGGCATGCGATCTCGACCATTCGTTCGTGTACCATACGCTCGTTGCGAGGGTCCATACCCTGGTTGATCTCATCCACAACACGGAATGGTGACTGGGCTAGAGATTGAAGAGCCATAAGAAAGAAGATGGTGGAGACAGCTCGCTCGCCACCGGATTGGCGATGTGCTGTTAGCTGCTGAAGAGTTTCATTTTCACTGGAAGTCACAGGTTAGAACCAGGCAAAGATAATTCAGGAAAGGAAGAGCAAGACATACCGAAAACGGACCATGATGTCTAAAGCCCAGGCGTCAAAGTCCTCTGGCTTGTGAACACGAACCTCACCGGCACAACTGATTTGCTCAAAGTTGTATGCAAAAGCGTCGTTGATCTTTGAGACTAGTTCGTCAAGTCGTGGTTCCCATCTGGATTTCAATTCGTCGATTTGTTGGCTGAGCCCTTGCAGCTGATCGTTGGAACCAGCTATCTTTCGTGTTAATCGATCGATTTCGTCAGCGCGTTTTTCGAACTCCCGTATTATATTAGGATTGGAGACATGTATCACTTCAAGCTTCGCCTCTTCTCCTCCAATTTCCTCTTGAATATTTTGGGAAGACTTATTTTCGCAGAGTTGTGAAAATAGCTCGCGCTTCTCTGGCTCATGTTCAAGGACTTGCTGGACCTCGTCGGAGAGTCGGTTGCCCTCGTCACGCGCCCGACTGGCGTCATCGGTGGCCTGTTGCAATATCTCCTTTTCAGCATCAAGACGCTGCATGATATGTGAATTTCGTCCTTTGAGACCTTCGACATCAGAATAGGCTTCAATACTGCGGATCTCGGCCTCGAGGAGTGCCTGATGTGCTCTTCGCATGTCTTCAATGGCTTCCTTGTGGCGAAGAACAATCTCAGCCCGACGAAGCACAGCTTCGTCCCAGTCGTAACGAATGTCGACCATTCGTTTGCGTGCATCCTGCATGGCTTGTTCATGAGCTCTCTTGGAGCGCTCCTCGGATTCTAGTCAAACGTATCAGTAAAATTTGCGACATAGCATCATTCTGTGGTTCTCACCGATCTTCTCAGGCAGAGACTGCCATTTTTGGTATTCTTTTTGCAGGGCATTCTTTTCTGACTTGAGTCGTTTCTGGACCCCATTAGCATCAATGCGGATGGAATCAGTCCGCAGTCTTTACTTACAATGTTATCATGAATGCTGGTCCGTCCGTCCTCGATGGCTTGGATCTTCTCATGCAACTCATGGTATTGCTGTTTCAGAATGTCTCTTTCACCATTCAACTCAGCCAATCGCTTGTTCATTTCTTGCTTCTCTTGGGCGTCGATGGGCTGTGAGGTCCAGAATCTCCCGGGTGGAATGTTCTTGGTGACGGCGGTCATGGCCTGGGGTCCATATTCTTTGCGCCTCCTGACGATAAAAGACTGGTTACCGGCTGCCCAGGAGTTAACTCTGCCGCTTCTCACCAGACGATCGTATTGAGCATCGTTGTGATCCCGGAGGGAGACTCCCGATTGATGAATTCTCTTTTCAGCACAGAGCATTGCTAGAACAGGTTCGGGTCCTTCAAGAAAGTCGATGGCAAAACCGTCAAGGCCCAGGTCGCGTGCCTCATCTATACTGACGGGTCTTGAGAAGGCATTGAGAGGCTGAGCACAAGATCGAATAACAACAGACAAGCTTTGTACACGGTAGAGCTCGTCTGACAGCTTCTTGTAATCATTCTTTGTTTGCGCTGTAAAGCATGTAAAGTCGTCTCCTTGAAGAAGCGACTGCACCTGATCCGAATATCGTTCGTCCTTGATGGAACAACTGATCATGGGTGGGCCAAAAACCTCCTTTTCAAAGTCTCCTTGATGCTCTTGGATCCATGCCCACGCTGTTGCTAGCTCCGGGAAGTTCTTTCGCATGAAGTTGAGCTGTTGACCTTGCTGGGTTTCCAATGACTTGATGTTACTCTCCACTTGCCGGATCTCATTGTTCATAGTTTTGCCCTTGTTCTTTACTTCCTCGCGTTGGCTAGACACTTCGCGTATCTCTCCTTCTAATTCTCTGAGGTTGTGTTCTTCTCCTCGCTGCAGACAAGTAGTTAGCGAATATCAACAACTGCGAGGGTAGGTTTCCAACAATTTTTTGATTAAAGTCGGAAGGATTAAACTCTTCTGGCTGGTTTCTCATATCAGCTTGGAGAGCGGTTATTCTTGACTTGGAGTGGGCCAATTCCTTTCGCTTGGCGTCAAATCCTTTGCGTTCCGCGTCAAGACTATTTTCGAACTCTTTGAGTCTGTCGGAGGCGGTGCTTGCATCTCGCGCCAGTTTTTTCGCAGCGTCTTCCGCGCTCTTCAATGATGTTTTTCTTGCCAACGTCGCTTCGTCAATTTGCTGGGCATATAGCTGTTTTTCGTTCACGGCCTGTAAGGAAGGGCCGGCGTCGTGTTCGAGGCGCCTTAGAGACCTCTCCGCGAGCTTCTTCCGCTCTTTGGCATCTTTGTGTCTTGTACGAGCCTCCGAGTACCTGGCAAAAACCAAGGCTGACTTGAGATTTTTCACCTGCTCTATGACTTGCTCCCGTTCCCGGATCCTATCCACGTCTGTTTGGAGACCTTGTTGTCGGTTCTCCAAGTTTCTTAGAGTCTCTGCATCGACATGTGTAGCCTGTTCTAATTCTTTCTTATCTTTGTCTAATTCTTGAAGTTGCTTCTGCCAGATTAGCATTTCTTCAGGGGCGGCTGCGCGAAGAGTTTCCCGAAGAAGGTCCACGGGTGTGCAGGCAGCGAACTCGACAACCCTGTCCTGCGGAAGGAATTGGCACAGGTTGTCCACCTGAATCTTCAACTTGCGTATCAACCGTTGCACTTCCTTGTGGCTGGTTTCTTTACCATTGAACCACCATTTCTGATTGTTCTGTTCTCGGCGAATTTGAACCTTGATTACGTAGTTCTTGCGATGATGCGGTCGCCTCTGCAGTTCGATTTCAATTGTGGCTGTATCTTTTCCGTGTTTAACAAACTCCTTGACTGAGCCGGCACGACCAAGGTGTTTCGGGCTGTAGCCTAGGCCCAGACAGATAGCGCAGACCAAAGAGCTCTTTCCAGTTCCATTAGGGCCAACCACCATGTTGAGGTGAGGCCCAGGCAGAAATTCTGCCTTTTCGTATGTGACGAAGTTTTGTACGCTCACTCTAACGATGGCGCCTGGTTGAAAGCCATCATCCATATCATTTCCGTTCGGTGCACCGTTCACTTTCCCGTGATGGGGTTGCTCGGGGTTTACGTCGTGATCACCATCTTGATCAAGCCTAGGGCGCTTAGAAGAGCCAATATCATCAGCATATGAGCGGTGTCCGTGATGGGCTTCGTCGTGGTCGTCGTCGGTATTGTCTGTATCAGATCGGCGGCGGCGACGTAATGATGCCGGGGCCATCTCGTCTATCGGGGGAGACACGCCACCTATATTGGCCTAAGAGGTAATTTAGGAATCAAGAGAATGGCGTCGACTTCTTGGGTGATAGGTTCTCAGAATGGCAAAGGCACGCACGACAAAGAAGGTGATGCTGATGTGTTAGGTAGTGGATGCAGCACGCGTTGAATCGCGTCAGTGCGCGTATGTAACTGTGGCGCCGATTTAAAGTGGTGGGGTAAGATTGTGGAAAGAACCAAATCGGCCTACGGGGACAAACACCTCAGTTGCAGAAAGCTCCGTGACTTATTAAACCGTCTGCCTACAAAAGAGAGTCTCGTTAAGCTATTTCAGAGTAATTATTATGTTCTTTATCCGATTGGGGATGCAAAACTTCCATTGTGGGTACAAATGTTACTCTAAAGCTCGCAAATTGGTTCCATGTACGGAGTACCTAAGCTGAAGAGGTCCCCTTTACCTTGTTGTCGAGTGCCAGTTAAAACTGGAGGACATCTCCAATAGTGAACTGAGTTCGAACCAGTGTCTCCTTAGCCAGAAGATGAGTTGACCGGTCGTTAAACAACCCAAATTGGTTTTAGTAGGCTATTAGAGCATTTTATACATACATCCATCACTTCTAGTCTACCTAATGCCGCGTACTACCTAGACTACCTTACCTCAGGTCTTTCGAAGCTTAGTCACCCTCTGCCAAGAAACCCCTTGAAAGGAGGGTCAGACAACTTCATCCCTTTGGATTCCAGTTACTGCCAGGGTGACTTCATCACTTCATCTCAAAAGTACCACCAGCTTGGTCATACTTGTGAAGGCGGAATACTGCCTTGTGTACCCCTACGGATCAAAGACAACACAACCGAACCCAAGTTGGCACAGAACATGTTTTCCATCTCAACAACACGAGCTTCAGTGATAATTTGACCTCGATGTCGCCATTGACCTCTGACTCGAGAAGTCTCGAGCACATAACGGGAGTCTAGTGACAGGCATTCTTCTCTATGGACTATTGAGCGGACCTAGTCTAGTACAAGTCCTTTCCCTCTGTGCCCTGAACGACCAGTATTCCTTTGCGATGTGGTATAGTTACCATTGTTTTCGATCTCTTCTCGATCTCCTCAAACAAAAATGTCTGCCTGCCATCTTATTGAATGAGGAATCTATCATATCAAGCTGACTGCTGATGGCGATGCGACATTTTGACTTGGATTGTTCATTGTGCTTTTTAAACCTCTCCCTGCGTAAGAAGGACTGTGGTGGTATTCGAAAGGTCTTGTCATTGGCCATGGACTCGAACTGCATGAAGAACTGGAATGCATCGCGATGCCTGGATGCAAGAGAAGGACCTCAATTTCAGCTTGTGCCAGCTGTTGTTGACCAGAATTCCCCACCATATCATACCTGACCGTGCGTGGTGCGATACTGGCATATTGGCAGGTGTATGCAGGTGGCAGATGCCAGTCGAATGCCAGCCAGCTACAACTATTATATTCCAGCCTTTTCTCCCTTGGTATCGCCCACACCAGCCTTGCCAAACATATCTGCCGGTGTAAACATTGCATTCCATTCTCCAAAATTCCCCTCCCGTCGCTCCGAACTGACTTTGTTTCTTGTCTCTTGTGTCGTTCATTTCTTTCTTTCTTTTTCCTATGGCTCCTGGATCTCTGATCCTTGGCCAACTTCACTCATTCCCGCTCACTCAACGCCTTCGTTTCTCCCCCTCTACTTTACAACTCCTCTCCTGCTTCTCCGACTATCGCAACACCTTGTGCTTTGTTTGTCAATACCAACTTACTCAGGTCACGTAGACCAAGTTCATCATAATTATTCTGACATCCACGAGCAAGCCTTTCTTCGATTTCTCCAGCATTTGGGCAAGACGTGAAACTGTGTGGCTGCAATATTATGTGCTGATTCACCACACTCAGCGCGATTACAATGGCCGATACTATGGTGGCAACCGTTCGCTCACCACTATCAGAAGCATCGAATCGAATCAACTCGAATTATCCTACTCAAGAAAGTCAGCGCCACAAGCCGCGTTATGACCGCCCTAACTCGTCGGTTGTCAACAACACCGGACGCACAAACCATGGGCATCCGACTGCATACTTTTCTGGCCGAGCTCCCACTCAACAGCAGCCTGCAGTCTCAGCACCTCAAGAGCAAGCTACTTTAAAGCCTCCCAGTGATATGGACGATGAACGTCGACATTCGGCGGCATCTTACGATTCTTCAGGAAGTGGCCGCAGCAAGAAGAACTACAAGACACATATAGGGCCGTGGCAGTTAGGCAGGACCCTTGGCAAAGGCTCATCTGCGCGCGTAAGACTATGTCGCCACACAGGTACAAATCAGCTGGCTGCCGTCAAAATTGTCAACAGACGGATGGCGTATCTTGTCCAAGATAGTAGTTTGGCAGCTCTTAGTAAGTGGGACAATAATCTCCCAGATCAGATCGATGGCGAGATGCGTGTTCCCATGGCTATTGAGCGAGAAGTGGCAATCTTGAAGCTCATCGAGCACCCGAACATCATGAAATTATACGATATCTGGGAGAACCGCTCAGAGGTGTAAGTGCTCTACGCTGGGAATTTTGCAAGCGGATACTGACAATTTAGCTACTTAATACTTGAATATATCGACCAAGGTGACTTGTTCACCTTTATCAACATGAAGGGCCGCCTGAGCGAGGAAGTTTCTATCTTCTTCTTCCGACAGATCATCAGCGCCATCTCGTACTGCCATTCCTTCAACATCTGCCATCGAGACCTAAAGCCTGAGAACATCTTAATCAGTGCTGATCTCCAGATCAAAATTGCTGATTTTGGCATGGCTGCTCTCCATCAGACTGACACACACCAACTTGCTACAGCTTGTGGCAGTCCTCACTATGCGGCACCAGAGCTCCTCAAGAACAGACAATACAGGGGTGATAGAGCAGATATTTGGAGCATGGGTGTTATCCTATTCGCAATGCTTTCAGCCACTCTTCCATTCGATGACCCTGATCTTCGTGTGATGATGGCTCGAACGAAGAAGGGACAGTACGAGATGCCAAGTTTCCTCAGCCCAGAAGCTGAGGACCTGATCAGGCGAATGTTACAGGTCAACCCCGATAGACGCATCACCCTCAAGGACATATGGCGCCATCCTCTGATTCGGAAGTATGCATATCTGGATAACCTTTGTGACATCAACAGCCAGCCACCTGATATACGCAAAGGCTTCCAGTATACCCCAGTACCTACAAAGGATGTTGATCCGCAATTGGTTCGACAATTGCGATCTATGTGGCACATGTTCAGTGAAAATGACTTGAAGCTCAAGCTTACATGTGACGAGTAAGTATTTGGCTCCTCTTCTGGCTTTTGAGTTGCAACCGTTGACATTTGCAGACCCAATGATCAAAAGGCTTTCTATTGGTTGTTACACCACTACCGCGAGCAGCAACTGGAAGACTTTAAGCCTGAGCTCGCCCACTCCACAAGTGACTATCACCACATGAAGCCCGGCACATGGAAGAAACGCGTATCGACATGTGAATTTACACAGCCGGGCGGCAACGGTCACGGGCGTTCCATATCACGGTTCACTGTGATTTCGAATGCCACTGAACCGGAGTTAGCAATGAACCAGGAACCGTTCCAGACAGAACGTGCGATACGCTCTCGTGATTCCCACAAAGGACAGTCGTTAGTCAGTGTCCACCGTTACTCTTGCGCAGAGAATGGTTCCTATACTGGGCAGCCCAAAAGGCTTCGAAGCGGCTCAGGTGCACGTCGCGGACGCGGGGCCTCAACCCGCAATTCTACCACAGGGCGTCTTCAATCGTCTCGAGGGTCGCTCTCTTCGATGCACAGCAGTCGGCAAGGTACACCTCATGCGCGAAGTTTGCGACACAGACGTGGAGTTGACTTCACACATGTCCGGAAGCGATCGACATCATCCTCCAATCGCAATAGGAGTGGTTCAATGCCTCCTTATGTTACGGAGCAAGGCTCTACATATCAGATCGAAATGATTCGATCTCACACGCCAGAACTCCCAAGCCTACCTAGTGGCATGCTTCCAAAAGTGGCGGATGGACAAGACCCTCAAAAACGCTCCTCGGGGCAAGCGTTGCGAATCGCGCTTGGATCCCGATACGCCTCCGAAATCTTCAAGGAGGAACTGCGCCATTTTAGCAGCAATATTGCCAAGGACTGTGACGAAGCGTTTAAAAGTTCATTGATAGAAGAGGACTCCATCGCTGGCTCGCTGACTGAACCAGACCGCACCCAGTACGAATCTACACCGTTTTCCTTCACCATCGACGCGCCCGAGGATTCGGCCCCAGATGTTCTCGAGTTTTCGAATAAATCCTACAGCAACCGGCCTCTTCCACCTCTGCCGACTCCGACGCCAAGCTACAATGGTCATTCGTTGGCACCAACACCCACTGGTTCCAGACCGGTAACTCGGGAATCTTATTCTGAAGAGTTGAGCTCAGAGCAGGTCGAGGTGGCCCAGCCAGTTCTGCTTACGAGACACACTGAGCGCCGGGTTGTCTCAGCTCCGACTTATACTCAAAAGCACAAAAGAAGTGCTGCACTGCCATCCATTAACGAAGCTGGAGCAGCGGCCAGCGACAAGGCTCGTATCGTGTCAGCGCCTCCGCATACGCCAACAAAGAAAGGGATCGATAGAATCCGTGGCATTGAATACTTAAGCCAAGTCGAAAACAGCATTCGTGTGGTCCATTCTCCAGGTGACGAGAGCCCCGTGAAGATTCCCGAGCCACTCAACGTACGGAAGAAGATCCCTGAACATGAACAACGAAACTCGGCCCCTGCTGCACAACTTCGAGAGTTGGACTCGGCGTCGCAACGCAGTGTGGATGGTGGCACCACGGCCACAACACTCTCGCTGGAGCCCCCTTCCCAAGATGGCCAGGCGGCAAGGAAGAAAAAGTTGTCTTGGTTCAAACGATCTTCGAAAGTTGAGTCAGAACCCAGTCGGGAGTCCGTTGAGTGGCAAGATTGCACTTCGTACTTGACTTCTAGTGATGGGAAGCGAAGCGATTCAACGTCAACAGAGGCTCCGACTAAGAAGAAGACTTTCCACTTTTCTTTCTGGAAGAGCAACAAACAAAGAGACTCTGTTATGTCAATTGCCAGTGAGTTATTTTCGCCATCCCGTAAGCAGAGCCTTGTGTGGTGATCTAATATTGGAAATAGGACCTGAGCAGAAAGAAGAGCGACCTTCACTGGAGATCAACACCATGGGTAAGACACATGTTTCCGCCCAGGCATCTCAGTCCAAATGGCACGAGTCTGGCTCTGGCCCGGTGCGCAACATCGAGGTTAAACAAAATTGGCTCGCACGCCTGTTCAGAGTCAAACCAGCAACAGACCACATTTGCATGACGATTTCGAGGAGACGAGCACGTCAGGAGGTTACCATCCTCCTGCGAGAGTGGCGCAAGTATGGCATCCGAGATATTCAAGTGGACAAACAAAGGAACATCGTCTTTGCACGGATTGCAGCTAAGAACTGTGAGTGGTATGCTTGGCTTGATTGCGGCACCAGAACTGACAGAGACCTTAGTTTTGAATCTGAAAGAAGTATCCTTTGCCGCCGAGGTCGTCACAGTGATCGAGCATGGTAAGAAACAGCCACTCAGCATCATTCGGTTCACGCAGGAGCGAGGAGCAGCCAGCAGCTTCCACAGAGTAGTCGACACAATGAACATGATCTTCGACGCAAGAGCTTTGGTAGTAGCCGACAGGAACAAGCGAAAGATGATGATCAAGACACTCAACTCGTGATATCGGTGTTTCAATCAGCTCCACGCTGGCTCCTTCGATATGTACTTGTCGAGTTATGATGCAAGCTGGCCATTGACACAGCCTTGCGGGTTGGATCACGGGGTTATGCGAAGAGTTATGTGCATGGTATTGGTTGTATGGAGTTGGATGTATGAGCCATTGCTTTCCGTTTTGTTCTGCTTTTGGGTCGAGGTGAAAGGCATGATTTCTTCTTTTCTTAAACATGGACGGGCGAATATGCGGAGTAAAGGAGGGAATAGTTGTAGGCTAGGGATAGCCACTGAGTCGTCCCTTAACTAGATAATCCCTTTATCATACTAAATCGCGAACTTTTTCTTGAAAACATGGCCACTCAATAACAAAACGAGAAAAGCAAGCTGAATACACGGCTTGCATCCAGAAGGGGACCCCACGTGTTGGTTAAATGTAGCACGTTTTTATGTCTTACTTGGAGCTGATTTCAGCAAAGAGCTGCGCGAAGCTGAACTCACGGTGGTCTTGCCTAGTCCATGCCCCAAACTTTGTCTTTGTGCAATCATCATGAACTGTAGGCATAGAATACTGATTTAATCAATGGAGCTCAAGTTACCAAAGGCTGCTTCTTTCTTGCACTTATTGAATACTGTGATTTGCATTTTCTGCAACCCTTCTGTCGAATAGAACGGGTCTGTGGAGAGTAACTAGATATTGATCATAAGAGCTCTAGTAGTTTGAGATGGAGGAATGCATAGTTATGTATATGCTTCGACCTTGCCTTTGAGTTGCGTCTTGTACTGCTCTATAGCTTCGAGCAAGTCTTTTGTCTCATCACTATCTTGGAAGACCAGCAGCCGAAACTCGGGGACCCCTTACCGAGACAAGGTCTTCTATGGTTTATGAATGACTGATAGTCGGTCCAGGGATATGTAATAGTCATGACTCATCTCTCACTCTGGGTACTGATGCGTTGTCGTTACAGTAGGTATAGCCAGTCTGGTAAGATATAACATTACTTATCTGGACCGGCCATAGTAATTCAAATAGTATGAAGACCAAAATATCTATAGATGCTCATCAATCAACTCATATATGATTCATGAGAATACATAACTCTCCACCACAAATCAAACGAGGGTTAACTCACTGTTACTCACCATTTCAAGCTAAGCCGTCTATAGTCTTGAATTTCTGGATATATCGACATGATGTAAAATGTTGATGCCATACTAATTAATTAGAACACATGGCTCGATTGGATTCAGTATTCAGCTGAAAAGAACGCTGCTATGTCTCATCATTCTATTTGTCAATCTGGTTGTCGAGAGCAGCAGCAAACAAGCCTACCTTACTTCGAAACGCTTGACAGGTCTTCCTTTTCAAAGAGCTCACCTTGCTCAAACAAGTGATACGGTGAGTATAGAGTACTCTCAAACTGTCACATAGCACCATTGAGCAACCCGTGGGCGAAAGTAACCAGGTAGCTACCATATCGACGAGTTTGGTTGTCGGAGGTCAAGTCCGAATTGATCAACATATGTGGAGAGGTTCGGTAGCTTTTCCGAGATATGGATGGATCCCTTCACCTGCCTCGGCTGCTCGGTCGGTGGATCGGATCCGTGATTTCGATAGCAAGATATACATGCTTCTTCACCGAGACCACATTATATACACTTCTCAAGCTTACTAAAATTAAAAGGTAACAAGTTATGGAATTTTATTCCTTGCTGGTGGCCTGGTGCTGAAAACCGATAAGTCCTCTCGGAGGTCAAGACCGAAGTACGGATACGGTGTCATTGAATACAGTACCCTTGTAAGTGCAGTTGATCAATAAGTCAATAGTTTCAAGAGTGTTGCAGTCACTGCAACCGAGGTTCAATTAAGAATGGCTTGATGTGCATCGAGAGGCTTACTGCTTAGAACGATGGCAAGCGAATGTAAGGTAGGTTCTCGGTCGAAGACCGAGCAATCAGGTAAACAAGGTGGGTGGTTGACAAAGTTAGGTATTGAATGAGGTAGGTCCAGTAAGGTAATCCTGAGATGGAGTACGGAGTACCCTCCTCGTGGAATGGGAAGTCGCGATGGAAGTAAGGTAGGTACGCCCCCGATATCTCATGTGTACAAGGGCCTGGCCAAAGGCATACAAGTTGCCGCCCACGGTCCCTAACAAATTTGGTGGAAGTTTGTCCACTCGGAAGTACAGATTTCAGCTGTTCAAGTACCCTTTCGGCTGAGTTCCCCGGACCGTCACGGCAGTTACCTACCATCTTTTCCGTCTCCACATGCTCTTCACCTTGACCTTTTAGCGTCAGATCTTGCCTGCTTTCATGCTGCCTTTAACCTGTGAATCTTCACTCCATCCACCCGAGCCAGGCCGATGGCTACCGAGCTCAACACGGACGATGGCCGTTGTGCGGTCATCGATTGGAAAGGCACGGTGATTGAAATCCCAGTATTGACACGCTCGTGAAATCAGTTGCTCGCGTAACAAACGATCAGTGTTTGTACATAGCGTCTTGCTATAAGGGAACGGGAGCAACGAAAGCCAACTTGACTAAGGCAGGGAGATACCTGATTTTATTGAATATGAGAAAAGAATCGTCGGACTTCAATGTACGGGCTGGTCTCGGCGCACGTAGTACTGAGGTAAAGTACAGTGCGGTGTTGCATTCGACATTCATTTGCAGGGATATCTTCATCTTCCCCAGGTCCGGTGCCGTCACTGACGCGGAGGCGCCCCTCGGCCCTCGTCCGAGGCACGTTACGCCTTCAGGAATTTGATGTGCGGAGCACCAGCTGCTTCAGTGTTAACATCTATATAATTATCTGCCTTGTCCCAATCCTTTTGCTCTTCAATACTAGCTTTCCCAATAATTTACTCTCACCTTGATCGAGACCGAGCGTTTTCCTGAACCCTACACTTGTCTCGTTCAAACTTGCGCAAAGTATCAGAGCTACTTACAAGCACCGTCACTGGCACCTCATCACCGGAGACGTCTTCGACACGTGAAAGTGCTGGCAACAGTACATAATACCCATTGACCTTTCTCATCTCATCTCTTCATCTTACCTCATCCTCCATCAGCCAAAACAAGAATTGCTCTTCATTTGCGATCACAATGGCCTCCGTCGATTCTGTCCTTCAGGGTGTCTCCGTTTCTGGCAAGGTTGACGACATCCACCGCAAGATCCTCACACCCGAGGCCCTCGCCTTTCTTGCACTGTTGCACCGTTCTTTCAATGAGCGCCGCAAGAATCTCCTTGAGCGCCGCAAGGCTCGCCAGGCCGAGCTTGATCGAGGAGTTCTCCCTGACTTTCTTCCTGAGACTAAGCACATTCGCGAGAACCCTACATGGAAGGGTGCCCCTCCCGCCCCGGGTCTGGTGGACCGTCGTGTTGAGATCACCGGCCCCACAGACCGGAAGATGGTTGTCAACGCATTGAACGCCAACGTCTACACTTACATGGCTGACTTTGAGGGTGAGTCACTATTCTTACTGTATCTTGAATAATTTCCTCTATGGGCTGTCAACGACCGTCTATGGCTTTAATGGATGTATGATCGAGAGATGATGCAGTCGGCTAACCCTGTAACAGACTCCAGTGCCCCAACTTGGGATAATATGATTAATGGACAGGTCAACCTGTATGATGCCAATCGTCGTCAGGTCGACTTCAAGCAGGGACAGAAGGAATACAAGCTTCGCACCGACCGCAAGCTTCCTACTCTCATTGTCCGTCCTCGTGGCTGGCACCTGGAGGAGAAGCATGTCACAGTTGATGGCGAGCCTATCTCTGGCTCCCTCTTCGACTTTGGTCTTTACTTCTTCCACAATGCCTTTGAGACGCAACGCCAGGGTTTCGGTCCTTACTTCTACCTCCCAAAGATGGAGAGCCATCTTGAGGCTCGCCTTTGGAACGACGCCTTCAACCTCGCTCAAGACTACATCGGTATGCCCAGAGGCACCATCCGAGGTACTGTTCTGATTGAGACCATTCTCGCCGCTTTCGAGATGGACGAGATCATTTATGAGCTTCGTGACCATAGCTCTGGTCTCAACTGCGGTCGATGGGACTACATCTTCAGCGTCATCAAGAAGTTCCGCAACAACCCCAACTTTGTCCTGCCAGACCGTTCGGCGGTCACCATGACTGTTCCCTTCATGGAATCATATGTTAAACTTCTGATCCAGACATGCCATAAGCGTGGCGTTCACGCCATGGGTGGTATGGCTGCACAGATCCCCATCAAGAATGATACTGCTGCCAACGATAAGGCTATGGAGGGTGTTCGCGCCGACAAGCTCCGTGAAGTCCGTGCTGGACACGACGGCACTTGGGTTGCCCACCCTGCTCTTGCAAGCATCGCGACCGAGATCTTTGACAAGCACATGCCAACTCCCAACCAGCTGTTTGTGAGAAGAGAGGACGTTACCATTGGTCAGAACGATCTACTCAACATGAACGTCCCCGGTACCATCACGGAAGAGGGAATCAAGAAGAACCTCAACATTGGTCTCGGTTATATGGAGGCATGGATCCGTGGAGTGGGTTGTGTCCCTATCAACTACCTCATGGAGGATGCTGCCACCGCCGAGGTCTCTCGAAGCCAGCTTTGGCAATGGGTCAAACATGGTGTTAACACTGCTGAGGGCAAGCGTGTTGATAAGTCGTATGCTTTGAAGCTTCTCAAGGAGGTTGCTGACCAGCTCGCTGCGTCTGCCCCCAAGGGTAACAAGTACCACCTTGCTGCTCAATACTTCTCTAGCCAGGTCACTGGCGAGGATTATGCCGACTTCCTCACAACGTAAGTTCATCTAAACCCTTGTCTGTCTGGGTCCAGAGTACTAACTACTGCGCAGTCTTCTTTACAATGAAATCACTCAGGCTGGACCTCCCAGCCCTGCTTCTAAGCTATAAATCAACTTGTATTCAAAAAAGGGTGGATCAAAATAGGCATAATGGATTTATCGAGCGTTTCATGAGTGTATGCATAATTCTGGCTTTTTCCAGTATGTTATGGTTTGGGTCATGATATCATTTGTTACTTATACAGTCAAAGACTGGCATATCTACAACAAAAAGAGGTCTTTCTTTTGATGACTCGAGATTATTGACCAGTAAATCACTTTAATCAAGTCTCATTGTGAATCTTGTTATGAATAACTTACTTGCAGCCTTCCCTTCCCACGAAGCTTACTCACCCACTTCACTCAGCACAAACATCCAACACAATAACCATATGTCCTCAAGAAGGGTTTTGTAGCTGTTCGGGTCATTCTACATCGTTGAAAGAGGGTTGATCTCGTTCAAGTATGTCGGCGGGAAACCATCAACTGTATACTACAAGCTTTCGGATTCCACAACTTTAGCCATCGTTCACAATGTACTTAGCAAGACTTCGTATGTTAGAAAGCGAGCCAGGGATCCCGGTGAACCCTTTTGTATCAATGACTATATTTGTTTGAGGTTTGGAGCCACCCTGGGTGATATAACGCTGAGTGTCACAGCGTCCCTATACTCGTGTGTCTCATGGCAAGTTATCGTAAACATGACTCTAAGCTTAAGCTTAAACTTGCGACAAGACGCATATATTGTTCTGATAAACCACTTAACTGCCCAGTGTATCCAAAGAGAAAACGAACCCCAGGGACAGCCATTGTGTCCCATGGCTGTGGTAAGGACATTAGACCTGCGTATCATAAGCCTTCAATGTGATGGTGCTTTCCCATATCTGTACAGTCGCACCGTAGCTACCTTGCTAGTCACTTGTTCGAACTTCCAGAAATGCCTGAACTAATCAACTAATAGATTTTGAGATTAGAAGACTGTGTGTCCAGAGACAATGTCTTCCTGGCCTATGCATCTCTACCTTCAAGGAGCGTTGCATGAGAGTAGAGTATGCCTACAGGTCAGGCTATATCATATAGATAGACAACTACCAAACCCTAATTTAATACGCTCTGCCAGTTATTTAGTGCAACAGGAGTTTCTAATTCAGGACTGGGACCATCAAAAGTCCCAGCAACCAATTTGTGCGATTCTTCGGGCATGGCTCCAGCAGCGGATTATCATAGCCAATAGTACAAGTATACAAATGTAAACTGACAGTAATACGGGCTTCTATCATTATTTCGTCAATTCAAATTACTTTTTTCCTTCTCCATGAAGCAATGTTCGGTCAGTAAATGGGTGCACTGGTGGTGAAGTTATTGATATCATACATGAGATGACGCCAAAGAAGCAAGCACAAATGCATATAATGCCTAGAAAGATCCTTGTAGGGTTCCTGATACTTGCCAGTTAAATAAAAGCTACTGGACTTGGCCACACCCCCTTAGATGTCTCCTCCCGTGAACTTGGCTTTCGGGTTACACAACTATCCGCCATCATTGCCAGTTCCCGCGACACTAAGCGGAGGATTTATTTCCTGCCGATCACACCACCTGGGTAGTTTCGAGTCGGGAGAGTGCATGGAACTCATCATGTATCCCGAAGTCTGAGTCTGATGTAGTATCACGCCGGGAGGTTGCAGACGGGAGGGCTCGGTCTGGGCCGCGAGCTGTTTTCAGGATGCACATTGAGTCGAGGCAAAAGTTACAATTCTTTTTTCTTGAAGAGGCACCTCCGGTTGACATACAAGCAGATTGGCACAGTAGAAGGGCACCTTTTGCCGATATTTGAGTGAGCTTCTTCATCTGCATTGTCACGAATAGGGTTGAAGTCTGAGGCCAGTTCGTAGAGTTTCTAATTCGTGAGTCGGCCGATAGACGGTTTATCAGAGCCTCGCACTAACACGTAAAGTTCATCAACATAATAAGTTACTTGATCAAATAGACAGTTACCTGCATTGCCAGCTACTCGTTCCAGCACAGCCAGCGTAACCAAGGGTGAATGATTGTCTTCGACGCAAGTGAAGATACACAATCACATCCGCGTGGGGATAACAACAACCTATCAATGATCCAATCGGAATAAAGCGAATCAGGTCATGGGGTGTCGCACTCTTCAATCTTCCTCTTACGACACTGGCGAGAGCATTCATTGAACTTGGCCGACCAGCGATATACAAAACGCTACGACGAAAACTTGTCAAGTCCAGGTTGAGGATACACAATACCAGCATGCGGAGTCAATACGAGAATAACAAGATGCAAATTTGTTGAGAGGACACGCATTCTTGTTTAGTATGGTTGAGATGCAAACAGCGTCTCGTATGCGCAATGTTCCGCTGCCCAAATGATCAGCACCTAGAAGGAGTCCCTCGTCCTAGACATCTCGGCGAAAACAAGTCCTGTTGTGAAGATGACACGACCTATCAAGGGACATAAAGTATAGGAAGAAAGAGGGGTGAAAGAGGAACCCAAGTGATCGCCATCACCAGAACAGGCGAGGTACCTCTCAAGTGCAGAAGCTGTTGTGGTCAGCCAGCAAGGATAGCTCCGTGCATAACATCGTCCACTCTCTTGCGGACACTTATCTCTCACGGGCACGGGAGCGTCACTGTCTGATAATGAGGTACAGCTCAGTCTCGGCCAGGGGTAATTTGCCGTCGTGCAATCCCCCCTTTGGCTCAGTTCACATGTTGAAGTCTGCATTTGGCCACGAACAACTGTCAAGTCTTTGGCCTGTGCTATGAAACAATCGCATGAATTAAGTTAGAGATGGTTTGGCCAAGTTTGTTTCAAGCTAACTCTTCGCTGCTCGAGCATTGTCTAGACGTCCATGTTTTCGCGTTGATGTCCGGGGCGAACCCTGTCACAGGAGATCCATGCGTGCAAATACATACCGTACCTGTGCGAAGCCGAAGCTTACCTACATCTCTGTACTCGGGCCTTTCAGCCTCGACGCCATGTCAGATCCGTGGCTACCTGTCTAGAACCACATCACCCCATTTTTCGACTGTGATCCCGCTCTGTAGTAGTGGTCGGACCACGCCCTGGCTTACAAGCTTGAGCACAATGTTTCGGTCTAAAAGTCAACGGAGAAAGCCACTCTTGTACACTTCACCTTTCACGAACCATTCATGCTACTCCCGTTCCCATACACACCTCATCGCCTCCCAGATCGGCTGGATTTGCCTCTCCGCGACTCGCCCTTCTTCGCTAGCTCACTGCGCGCCGTTCCAGACTCTAACTTAGTGCAATCTTGTGCGCCTTCACTAGCAACCTACCTGTTCTTTACTTGTGTAGTTGCTCGTACACTCAAACGCCCTGGCATAAATTCCTGTAGCGAGTCTGTCCCGTACATGCTTGGGTGCAGCCAGGTGCTGGAGAGGGTCGAAAAGGGCAATAATGGCTTGAGTTAACCTCTTTTCGCCAGTCGGTGGCGAGAGGTTAGTTTCACACAGTCTTCCCTTGGTGCCAAGCGCTCTGCAGCGCCTTGCGCCTCGACCCTACCAGCATGCTTGACATGTCAACCTCGCCTGACGGTTTCACTCAGGGCATTGTGAGGCTAAATGCTCATCCTGCGGGTGGGCTGCGATAAGCGTTATTTAGTGTTCCCCGGGGCCCGGGGGCGACGAGAGCCATTGGAAATGAGGGCATTCCCAGATTATCGGAATTTTGAAGATATCATCAAAGATTAAGCAAAAGGTCTTATACAGAAAGCTTGATTGTTATATCCTCCTTCCCACGTTGCAATCATATATGAGCAAGCTCTCCTCTTACAATCCCAAGCCTCATTCCTAAACTGAACCACCCTTTTCAGCACAGAATTTCATTACAAAGACGTTTCCAATAGTATACCACGGCTAACAAAGAATATATTCTGGTATAGAGAGTACACACATAGTTGTGCTAGGGGGTTAGCCTTCGTCTAGATTCCGGGAGCTTACCTGGTGGGCAGAATCACGGTTAACCTTCCACTCACGGACATCAGAGAAGCTTACCACGATCATTCTACAGCCCTATACTTTCTTTCTGAGACATAAGAAAAGTCCAGCCCAAGTTTTCATTGAAACGACGTCCCAAGCACTGAAGGGTATCAGCACACCTCACCAGAGACCTGGTTCTCATTGGCCCTCGCTCACCCTCAAGCGTTTGGTCCAGCTTCTTGATTAGGAATAACTATTTGAGCACGCCACCCAAACTGGACAACCCCTATCAGAACTAAGGAACTTCGAACTCCAAAAAGCAAAGTCGGCGTCAGAAGATAGGATAGTTCCATTGTGAAGACCGGAGATGGGTTGTACTTCTACCCCCCTTGTTGTATGCGGAGGACGGGGTATGGCAACATAGAAGCGAAGAGAACACAAAAAAATATGGATCTTTCATATCGTGCAAGCCATGATGATGAATTTGCTCTAAATCGTTAGGCCGGGACGGTGGTCTCGATCACTCCCCTTCATCGCCATTGATCTCCCCGGAGGTAATTTCTGCAAGGAAGCTTCAGACGACGAACTTGATGGGAGTTCCAGTTGGATTTGGAATCCTCAAGATCTGCGTGATACGGTAGATCAGCGTGTCATTGCATCTAGACCCATCTAGCGCTCTAATGCCTCCTTTTATTCACTGCTGTGTCGTCTATGCTTAGACCTGGACAAGAGTCCGCCTGCTCAACCGTTTCCTTCACGTCAGGAGCTCCCGAACTTGGATTCCAGTACTGCTAGTTTTCAGGCATAATGGTAGTTTACTGTGGCTGGCTGATCAAATATTCATGCCGAGTGGTCCTCTAGTGTTTGTACAGGCCATTCCTACTCCGGAACCCATATTCGATAGCTTCGATAACTGAAACCAGATAAAGACCGCCAGCCAATCGCTGAAAGAGCTCATATTGATAGTCTCGTACACTGGCAAATCAAGAAGTCCCTTCTTTGTTCGCACGGAAGACTGATCCATCACTCCCTACTTGCCAGGTTACCCACCATCATGGTGCTTTGCCTTTTTGCAGTCATTTGAAGACACCATAGTTCGCAGCAAATGTCTCGGTGAAACTCTTCGTGATGTACGTGTTAAGTCAGAAACAATTGCACTACGCACCGTCGCATCCCATCAAGAGACCGCCCTGTTAAGGGCAAAACGCCATTTGGCCAATAAAATATACACATGCGTTGCACAACCGTCATACCTATACATGTTTCCATCCTCTTGAAAGCCCAATTCCGTAATCCTGGTAAAAGTCCCGTCCCAAGCCCGCCTTGTTAATGCCATAATTTGTCGTATAAACACATCAATGAAGACCCGTTGATGGATTCCGCCTTCACCTGAGCTCCATTCCGTATGCCTTGACGCCGATATTCCAATCTTTCCGGATCCTGTAGCGCCTATTTTCCCGTGACAAACCTGGCAGACATTATATAATAAGTACTATATGGGGCTTTGTTCCAATGCCAGAATGGATGGTAGAGTCATGTGCCTCGAAATAGGCATCCATGATAGCCGCCTGTCCTTATGATAGCCTGACTGTTATTTTCTTGAAACCAGGTGGTGAAGTTGTCGTCGTCCCGAAACCTGGGTATCGCGCATTAAAACAACAACTCCTTGAGATACCGATGTATTATTCCCTCTTGACGTCAGGGCTGTCGTTCTCCTCTCCACTGCGATCTGCTCCGTTACCATCACCAGAATTCTCGTTGCTCTTGTTTTCGCAACCCTTGACAAGCCGATGTCGCTATAGCAGAGTTAGCAAGTGCCACGGATGTCACAATGGAGCCAGCGCTTTTATTGACAGCACAGCCAAATGACTTACCTTCAAAGCATCCTTTCTGGAAAAGCTTTTACTACAAAAATTGCAGGGAAAAGGCTTGACTGCCAGATGAATCCGCTTATGTCTCTTGAGATCGTGGTTTCGACTGAACGACTGAACGCATTGATCGCACTTGAAAGGCCGCTCTGACTGTGTTGGTTGGGGTTGGCCTTGCCCTTGGTATAGCATATGCCCATATGGACCCACGGACATCCCTGGGATCATTGACATCTGGCTTCCAGGTTGATGAATGTTGGATAGGACTGATCCTCCCATGGTAGGGAGGGGCTGATAAGAGGTGTATGATCGATAGGGAGCAGGGGGTGCCATGCCAACACCATGCGGGCCCGACATCGATCCAAGGCCCCTAGGCACAGGGCCGCCATTAGAAGAGGTATGCTGGGTTGGTGAAGGCTGGTGACCATATGGTGGATAGCTAGGCGGCTGAGTTGCAGAGGATGTATAGTAGTTCGGTGTGCTGGGGGGCCTCGAGTGCGTATATGAATCGACATGTGCCGATACGCTCGAAGGAGTAGGAGGTTGCGTCACTATCGAGCTTTGCGAAGTCAAAATTCCACCCTGAGCGTGTGGAGATGTCGAGAGGCCTGGTGGAGTGGTCTGGCCACCTCCGCCCGAGATCGAAGTCTGGAAAGGTTGATTCACTTGATCGTAAGGGGGTGCTGGGAGTCCGTCACCTCCAGTAGCCGGCGACTGAGAACTTCGAGGGTGATTATATTGATGCATTCCGGGACCTTGGCCGTAAATCGGGTGGGTTCGTCCACCGAAGTGCTGTTGGCCAAGGGTTGGCTGAGCCTGGGTCGCAGAGCTGACAGTGTAGGAAGAATTGTTTGGTGCAGTCCATGCCGTGGAAACATATGAATACATGTTGCCTGGTGCTTGAGAACCCTGTGAACTCCCGGTATTGACGCTAGAAAGACTGGGGCTCAGGCCATCACTGGCTCCTGGCGAAGGGGTCAGAATACTGGGCGAAGACGAGATGCGGCGATCTGGAAAGGGACCAGTAGCGGGTGAGTAAGAGGGCGGATATGCAAATCCAACCGACTCGCCCTCCCGGGAGCACTGAAAGGACTCTGACGAGTTACCTGGGTAAGAAGAGTAGAAAGGGTATTTAGCCATACTTGGAACATCTGTTGTCGGTGGTGGAAGAGTCATGGCAGGCAGGGCGCCTGCCGCGGGACGCCGTGAAGAGAAACTAGCTCCCTCCATTGACACAACTTAGATTGTTTGCAAGAGTTTAACGCTTTAGACGTTGCCAGAGGTAAAAGAATGCCACGGAGGAACACAAAGGCTTATATAGTCGCGGGCCACGAGAAGCAGACGTAAGTGAGCAATTGAGTTGCTTGCCTTATCTTGACACGTTGACGAGTAGAGTTGTCAAATTGAAGATGGGCCGAATAGTTCCCAAAAAGTTAAATCTTTGTCAGAGGGGAACTTGAGCAGCCGAGGCCGAGTTCGTGTTGACAGAATGACTCTTGGAAAGATATCTTGACACAGCAAAGAGGGGTCGTATTCCGCCACCGGTGTGGTGTATCACTGATGTTGCGAGGGAGTGGTTGAGTTTTTCGTGCGTATGGTGTAGAAATGTGGTGTATAGTATAACTCGGTGGAATACAAAGGTATTGATTGCCCGGATGAGGTTATCTTGATCTCATAGACGAACTTTAACGACAATAACAAAACGCAAAGGACAGTGGTAGGCAGTGTAAGGGCCGAAGATGATGATGAGTAGAAGCACACTTGGAAAGCTTGAATCTAAAAAAGAAAGAAGGAGGGGAAAGAGCAAGCTGAAAAATGGAGGCGGATCAAGGTAGATGAATACCTCTGGGAGAGCTGAAAGTACAGTACAGCAGTCACGATGTTGTCGAGATTCGGATCGGGATGATGGGGTTGACTGGGGTTTTTGGGGTGTCGTCAATGAAAAGTCCACAGACTTTCAATAAGGTTTCTTTACCCAGGGTGGCGCTTTGGCGTTCTCTGGTGTAATATGTATAGGTATCTGGTCAGGGCTTCTGCCTCGATGCAAGAAGGAAGCATTTACTAACACCACGGGGGTGCGAGAGCTGAGCAGGGGAACGAGATGAAAGTGAACGACCGCAGGGGCCAGCTCTGGGCCAGGACCAACAAAAACGAGCCTAGCCTTAGCTAAAACAGAGTGAGACTAGCGAGACCAGAACGCTAGCAGGGGCCCTCAATTGCCCAGGCCGTAGCTTCTCGCCTTGGCATCCTTCTCGGTCTAGGTATGAATGTCCATCCCTGCTAGGTCCTCACTGAGACGGGATCTCTGAGGACAGACAACTGGCACTAAAACCGACTAGCGCGGGAGGGCTGAAAGAATCATGGGCCCAGGTGTTGTTGGTCCAAGACCGACCTGAGGGAAGCTGAAGTACCTACGTACAGTACCTCCTGTACCTACATACTGCCAAGTACCTGCTCAAGTAGGTACTGGAAGACATCATCGTATCTATCCATCCATCTGCAGGCAGATGAGGGGAACATACATATAGAGTTAAAGTTCGTAAACAGACGAAAGCATGCATTCAACCCAAATGCAAGGTTGGTTGTGATAGCAACGAGGGGAGGGCTTTATCATGGCCGCCGTACAAGCATTACGCTCATCTATTAGTGGTTTCCATCACATCTCTAGACGAGGATGCATGCCCGCCCACCACCTTGGGCATTGGCAGCTGGATGGATGGATGGATGGATGGATGGATGACTGGACTGCCTGCTGGTACCACCACCCACCACCACCAGTAGGCCGGAGCTGGAGCCGGAACGAAGAACAGGGGTGAGACCTGGAATGGCATGGGTGGAAACTCTACAGGTGTGGGTACAACCAAGGACGAGACATTCATTGAAGGCACAAACATCACCTTGGGAAGCAATTGTGCGAGTTATGCTCAACTGGGGGAGACAAGAGGCAACGAGACGAGCGTGGGATAAGGTAGCTCCCCTCAAGGCTCAACCATTGTCAAGTAGGTATGTACTCAAGTACCTGCGTAAGGTAAGCTGCAAATGCAAATGCTCTCCGTCCAACCTGAAGATGGAGTGAGAAAGAGGAGAGTCAGAAACCATGCACTACGAAAATCCTGCAGTGCACTACACGGCAAAGCACATCTCCAGCGGTTCAGCTCATTGATAGACCATATTTCGCGATTTGCTGTAGTCGCGAGTAATCGAGATTGGGCTTCATCGAAGCAAGTTGGTTCGCCAGTGCAGAAGTCTGTTGTCTGCATCAAGCCTCATCAATGACAGGACAAATGGCAAAAACCACAGATCGAGCTCTTCTTGACATGCGGTCTAGTCAGAAGTTTGGCTCTATTGATCTCGTCTACTGTGTGTTCTGGCACACGGGATCTCCATCCCCGTCCCTACTTTTTACTGCGTGGCTTGGGCCAGATCGGGTACCAGGGGGTGGGAAAGTGGCTGATGCTTGCTTCGAACGGATGGGATGGCACGCAAATCCCTCCCGTAAAATACCTACCTATGATGATGGAGCACAACTTGCACTTTGATGTTTGTCTTCTTGTCAAGCTACTCTTGGGTTTACTCCCATCAACAGCTCGCTGTTCAGTCTCCTTGTAGCTCTTGGTCTCCTGTGTCGTAATTTGTTGGGACACTCCATCACACTACCACCTCATTCTCTTTTCTGCGAATGCCAGCCTCATCTTACAAGCCCGGGGATGGCTAGACTGCCAAACTCCTGATCTTTCGACCAACAGCCTATGTTTCTCAAACGAATAACAATGATTTTCTAAAAGGACCAGGCTGATGGCCGCTTTTGGCTTCTGCCTTAGCTTGCCATGGCTGTCTTTTGGAGAAGCCATCTGCAACCCTGGCAGCCTGGTATCCCGGCTGTGGCAGTGGCGGGATCCGACCAGCTGGACTCTGTTTCTCATGCAACCCCTGAAGGCGTCGAACGCACAACGGGGACGGCGTCCGGAAGGCGTCCCTGGTGGCCCAAAAGTGAAGGGCAGATGCTGCTTGACATTGATGATGATGGTTGTCGTAATGGGGGTGTTTTAAGGTGCTGTGATCCTGGTAGTTCCCAGGCAAGAACGTTTATTTAGAGAGTCACGTAGGAGAGAAGTGTGTCTACTAAGAGTGTGAGTGGACGCATACAACGTGGCAGGTGAACACTTTCCAACCGCCCTCACAATCAGTCAGTCGACTTCTGCAGGCCCTTCACCAGGCGTCCAGGTACACACTGACCTTGAAAATCTCAGCCCAGGCATACCAAGAAGAAAAATGGCTGTCATGGTCTTGTGGTCTAAGTTGGACCCTGAAGTTTTCTTTTTCGGTCACAGCGAAGCTGAAGCTCGCCTGTCTCTTGCAGTTCGGCGACTACCAGCAGATGGGTCCGCGTTAGACACCAAATCAACAAGTTCACGGAGACGAGCCGGCATGGGAATGGTCATTTGCGAGTCGAGACTCCAATTGCCAGAGCCTAGAACTAAACCTCTATGTTTAGGGCGTGATGGTTGCAACACCAGCGCCCAATAGTCACGGAATGCAGAATTCGTCTCATCCATAGGGGGCTGGATTTTCGGATCCTCTTTCAACTGGGATGGACTTTCACATACTCCGTACTCCTTGCTTTACCTTATCCTCCAAAAAGAATGGTTCTCATAAGAGATCGAGAAGACCTGCCTGGCCTGGACTAAGCCTCGCGATTGGCGTCTGGAAGCAACCGGCTTTTAGCGTCATATCGAAGAACGTGTTGTCCAGCAACTTCCAGTCTTGGAACGCCAATATTAACTCAGAAAACAGTTCATCTTTCAAGAGATGATTGCAATCTTCTCTTGTCTTCAAGAGAATTGGGCATACATTAGTGAACAAGCCTCAGCAGCCATGTCCCATATCTCCCCTGCCAAGAGTTCATGTGTTGGCCGCGCTCTGGCCTGAGAGACCCTGCTTCAACGGCATGGCTGATCTGAAATACATTCGTCGTCATGATACATACATGAGAGACATTGAGACGTTGTAGAGGGAAGCATTCACATACTCCAAATTATCGGACTCCAGTAAGACTCCTAGATCAGGACCTATGTTCCAGGCCAATTATTGCATGGGCGACAGTGCTTTCCCATTACCCTTGGCTTCATTGTTTAACATTTTGTATAATATTGTTATTAATACATATCTTTGGCAATGACAATACCAATCACCAATATATCTGTACCGCTGAGCGCCTTGTCTCCGTGCACATTCGGAACCCCAGGGTCCCCTGTTGCACTCCCGCATCTACGGTTCAAGATGCAGTGCAGATCAATATTGAGCTTCTTCTTCTTCTTTTTTTTTTTTTTTTTTTTTTTTTTTTTGATAGCGCAAATATTTGTTTGACCTGACTACATCTCAAACATCTCGAAGAGACAAACAGGCCTCCCGGGTTCAAGCAATTCTCCTGTCTCAGCCTACCGAGTAGCTGGGACTACAGGCACCCGCCACCATGCCCAGCTAATTTTTGTATTTTT
>JAAOAT010000282.1:0-40518 GCA_013186855.1 Fusarium ramigenum
AAATAGAATTGTTTATTACTGTAATAAAATTTAAATTAAAAAGACATATCGTTGGACTGTTTAAATACTTAAAGATTATTATCTTTCTAAAGCCTGGAATTTAATAAGTGTACTTACCTATCGGTCCGAAATTGTCTTAAAAGGCCTTTTAATTTAGTAGTTAATACATACTCTGTATTTCTCCTCAGCCGTGTTTCTCTTCAGCTTTGTCTTATTCTTCCCATTACACATCACGCTAGCGCGGTTAGAATTGGACAGCAGCAGCATCAAGTGATCGGCTGAAATCAATAGCCCCCCTGGACCGCCCTACTAAAACGCGGCTCGAGTCGGCCCTACTTAGCTTCTTTTCCGTCCCGCCTTGACAGGTTGTCCAGTTGTCACTACCTTACAGATGATCGCCGTGTATACTTCTAGGATAGGCTCTACACAGAAAGCCAATTGAATCAGCACCTAGACCCTAGGTTGTTTCAGAAGTCGGCACTTATCTGTATCGGTTGAAGACTGGTCCTGTGGCTGCCGCCTTAATCCCTTAAAAGCCGAGGAAGCACCAGTAATGTATTTTTACAGGTTATGCTCTAGTATTAATTAGCTGCTAATCTTTACGCCACAGACACCAGCTTTTAAGCTAGTAATACAATAGAACTAAAAGTTACAATCAGCAAGCTGTATTATCTAAAGTATATATATTTTAGTCTCTATAGCCTGTAAAGATAAGTACCTCTAATACTAGCTTACCTATTGGCAGGACCTACTAAAGATACTTAAGTAGTGCTCCTTCGGCTTCTAAGGGATAGCTGAGTGCGGGGAGCCAGGGGATCATCGCTGTGAGAATTTTGATATCACTATGTCTCAGGTACACCGCGTAAGCTGCGGGGAGAAGCACCACTACTTCAGCTGTGGCTTACGGTACATCAGGATTATGATGACTTTAATTATTGACTGAGGTAAAAAGGAAAGACTGCCGTGATGAAATCGCCGATACTCATACGCCAAATAGCAATGGCATATGGGTATGGCTCGCTTGCATCCACTTGCTGATTCTGTAATCTCCGGATCTTTACGGACCTTCTGCTGCAAAGCTACATTCCTATGGTATTGACGTGCACTAAGAATCGTTGTTGATTGGCTCCTCTGTCCTGCCTGTTTGAGTATCTGGCTCGGGAATCTTCAATGCCGAGAGAGGCACCCTATTATTCGTCTTGCTTGTTAGTAAATTAAAGGCTGCAATCACTATACGTAGGCAAAATGTACTGAGTAAAGAATGTTATTTCATAAGATGCAGGTTTCCGGCGCTATGGTTTCGTGAAGAGCTGAAAATATAGGTATTCATTCCAAGCTGCATAAAATCTTAAGTAGAAGTCTCAGCAGTGAATGTCTTGAACTCATCGCAATAATGCCCGCAATTCAATTCATTTCTCTCACAACTCTGTTTGTTCTTCACTTTGACTGACGGCTTACCTACTATCGCAATCTCGGCTTTTGAGCACAAAACAACTATTTTTAAGCACCATAGGAATGAGTATTAAATGGTAACATGTTATAATGATGCGATAGCCTATAAGAGACGTTGCATGCACATATGGTGATTGATGGCGTGCGTCTGTGATATTTTGCAGCTTGCCAACATCCTGGCAGCGGGAGCCAAAAGCGGTTGACGACAGTTGTGACACTCTACTTTTTTGAAAACACTTTTTGACGAAACTCTGAGAACATAAATGCTCATCATGAAGAGACAAGCGAGAATTATCATTACACTCTCCTTCAATTTCCCGTGTCTCTCCTGTTGCTTCAATCTTCCTCCTCTTCTGTCTGCGAGTTTCGCAATCACCACCAAGACAGCCATTGCCAGAGTAGCACCACGTACCATCTTCATTTCACTTACTACTCAAGACTCAGCTCCCTTGTATCATCATGGTATGTATATCCCTTCTAGGTATCCAGCCTTACTAAGCTTCTCCAATATCAGCCCACCCAACGTTCTGGAGCAGTCAAAAAGGAGGCTTCTGTTGAGGGTAACTTTGGCCTGACTCCCACCAGAGCAGGAACCAGGAAACTACAGCTCAATGGCGAAGAATCACCAGCAAAGGCTGCTCGCTGGTTGAACTGCACGGCTGGTACCCTAATGGAGCGGCTTGATATCGAAGAGTCCATGGTAAAGCTGTTGTAATTCTACAGAATGGATCGCCAGAACCTTAAAGAAGCGGAAGAGAAGCAATTCCAGGTACTGCCGAAGAAGGAGGTCATCGACAGCTTCGGCGACCCAGCGCTTAAGCATTTACAAGAATACCCTCCTGGCAAAATGTATATGCTTTGGGCACTCATAGACAATATCAACTATGATACTATGGATCACGGCGCTCTTCGAAGATTTCTAGATACAGAGCTTGCTTCTGAGTTTTCTCTTGAAAGAGATACTTTGGGCAAGGACTTGCAGCGAATGTATAATGCTAAGTTAAAAGAGGTTAACGATAATGCGAGAAGGTTGACAGAGTATAACAGAGTTCTTATGACTAAGTTCAAGGCTATCATGAAGTACATTGAGCTGTATATGCAGTACCGCTGATGATGCGATGCATGCGAATGTCATGGTGGTTCCTTATCACGCTCTTATAACTGGAGGAGGCGGCTACTAGGAGTGCGGTCTATTCAAGAGACGCGGAATGTGATTGATTGACGGTCTTGGAGTATTTGATCATTCATTGGTGATTTGTGTGTTGGCAAGAGGTAACTGTTGGGTCGTGAATGTAATGGATTTCGGCTTACTGGCAGTAATGATGGTTGTTGGCTGCTTCTTGAGATGTCTTTTCTTTTGCAGAGTTACATGAATATAAATGATAGGGTAATAGATGAATGGGAGAGGTCATTTTGTATTTGAAGCAGCTGTAGAACATTAGTCAGAGTCTGTTGCAATCCCATCCATGATGAGATGGATTATTGCCCATGATGCACTCAGACAAGCAATCGATGACTCCACAGTCGACCATCTTATCACCCCGCATTTGATCGTTCTCAGTCCTATCTTATCAGCACCTGCGTCTAAAAATAAACAGAGGCGTGGGGTACGGCCATCTTAAGATGAGTTCAGGTTGTCGTCTACCGGGACCATGAAAAGGCCAGAAAATCTCATAACATTGTTATTTGCATACAGTTTCTCAATGGGCTTAATTGAAGATCTTTGCTGGTAATTACTTCATTCTTCTATCGTAATGGGATATATTTTGCTGTCACAGTACCTGCATTGACTTGGGTCACTGTCTGATTTCCCCTCATCTTAAGATACGGTACCAGCTCACCGCTCACGACTCCAGCTTCACAAGCCACACATGCGCCACATCTTAGCCCGCATTTTACCCACAACAGAAATGAAAGCAGCTGCATCCGCTCTTCAGATCCTTGGTTCAAGATATGAATCTTATATTCTTTGGCTGGTGGTCAATGTTGTCTGGGCTTAAACCATTGCGACATGAATGCTGATCTCGGCCATGACCATAGAAATCTTCTTTCTGACAGTTATTGTGGGCTTACTACAGTGTATACTTAAACGCCTAGCTGGGAGACCCCCTGAAATGGTAGTTTTGGAATATTATCTGGGCTGGGAGACATCGGTACTACATTAACGGGGATAATGGAAAGCAGTCACCACTTCTTGTTGCTTATATATTCTCAAAATGATATGCCCTGAGGACTTGTCGGCGAGGCAAGAATTCTGTCGCTGAGAGGCTTACTCCTGTTACTCTCAAGAGCCTCTCGCTCTGGGACTCCTTGCCCCGTATCTTGCCTCTGTGTAGCGCCTCAACTGTTACGGGCCCAGGTGCAATAGAACTTACACTAGGCACCGGGAAGAAGCTTCTGAAATCTAGTGATTATCTTTCTATCCTCGAAACGATTGCACTTTGCGATGAACATGAACTGGGTGTAACATGTATTTCCCATAAAGGGCACATAGCTCCAGTGACCTTGATCCTAGCTTCCCTAGCTACACATAAACAACACATGATGGCATTCTCTTGTTGGTTGACCAAGTCCCCTCCTCCGCCTCCGCAGCTGTTGAGACATTGTTGGAAGTAAGTCATGTAGAACAAAGTCATGCATCTTTGAAGAGCTCGATGAAGGGCTTGCTGTTCGTTTACTCCGACAATGTCGACCAAGATGCCTTAAGATGTGACTTGTCTCAGTACCTGAACGATCAAGTTATCAAGAGTAAACCAGAAAGTTTTGGAAGCGCTAGATCAAATGTTCCTCGATGTTGCCATTATCGCCGGCTTCGCTGAGCTTACTCTTCGCCGTGCTCGGAATTACGAGACGGCAGAATACGCGGAAGCATCTAGTACACGACTGGAAGATCCTCAGGATGAAGTTCTAGGGTTCTCACCCATCTTGTTCTACGGAGCCGTTGAAACGAATCGTGGGTGGCACGGCGCAGGTGTCGAGACGCAAGAGCTTTAGTCTGCACTTAAGCGCGATCGATATTCCAGACCAAATATAGTCTTGTGACAGTCTGGGTACCCTCCAAATATTCACAGAGGCAAACGCAGAGTTCAAAGATGATTCTGTCCTCATGCCAACGGCAGATAGTGTTGTTTCAATAAAGCACGAGTTCGGTCTCCAGGATGACAGGTGACTTATCCCATGAGTAGTCACTGATCATCGTCTACCGTTGAACATCGGTATCCTCGTCAGTATTTAACAGTGCCTTTCCAAATACGCACCTAACAGTGTCGAAATTCGCGTATATATCATAACGGATCTCAATCCACGCACAGTCCAGAGGGCGTCAGATGGAACTTCATCTCCTTGCATCAGGTCTTGAACTCAAAGTCATTACTACAGCTCAAAGAATGGGCAAGAAAATGGTGGTACGGGATACATACCGCTTGCGCTATGAACGGGTCTTTTTGCAATACTTTGGAAGCTTTGGGAAACAGATTCTCAATATAGATCAGGGCCTTGGCGTCGGTGTGATCTCGAATACCCTCTGCGGCTTATCCTATGCATAGTTTAGAACATGTTTCCTTTATGATACCCTAGATGCATTGGCTGAGTCAACGTGCTTAGCAGTAGTCAGCACGTTATATCTAAGCGCAACAAACAACCAGCCTTTGTGATAATTGAAATCGACTACACCCATCTGAGGCATCCAGGACGGGTGGTTACATCACTTTAGTGACCTCAGCCTGCTCACCCAGTTATTACATTGGCAAGTTATTTCTTCTTACTACTTATAAGCCTTGTGCGCGTGAGTCGCGCCATGTGAGCATCAGCTGTAAAGACTATATTACTTACAAACTGACTTTCCAGCTATATGCCGAGAGATGAATTGGCCATGCTGTGGCTTTGTATGATGCGAAGCTGAGCCTCTCTTGAAGATGCCTGCAATTGTAAAGTTCAGTCAACGAATGAGCAAGTTAGGGGGCTCTCTTTGCCTTATGCGCTGCTACATCAGGGAAGAGAAACATAATGGCAATAGTGCCAGCCATCTAGAGTCTGTCTCACACCAGTTGGGGGCATCGGCGATAGCGCGACAGTCCATCGCGATCATTCATTGGAGAACACCGAGGTTGGCGACCAGAACAGAACCAACTCTGGCTCGGGGTGAACTTAGCTTGAATAGTTTTTTCTCCGTAAAAGATGTTGGCAACTCATGCTGTTAAAGTAACTACACCGCTGGGGACATGTTTCGAGACTTTGACTTGTGATTAGATCCCAGCTTCTGGAGGTGATATAAGTACGGTGCAGTCAGCATTAGTGCAATTAAGGGATGCGGGTTCATTACGGCGAGAATGAGAATAAAATTGTTATAAAGTAGCATCGTTGCCTTTGTTTCCTTTAGCGATGCCTTCACTGCAATAGAGGATGTCCTTAGCTCGCGAGTCCCCATCGAGCAAGAAAGGGGCTGGCATGGAGCAAAATATTATCCAAGCCACCGTAGAGACCGAAATTATGAAGAAACTGACATCTTAACGAGGCATAACTCGAGCTCTCATCGCGGGTGACATTGCAGATATCCCTGTCGCATCACTCGGACTCTACTCAACCTTCGCCCATATTCTCTTAGTTCGTCTCACTCTCTCAAGTCTGGTGATACTGCCGATGGAGCTTCCTCTTGATAATTCGGGTGTTGCCTTCCAGCGGTGGCTATACACGAGAAGACAGACGCCTCTTCACAAACCTGCCTTGGGGCTATCAGACGTGAGCTCCAGAGTATCATTGCCTACGATGGCCTTCAGCCTGCGGACACCCACCAAGTTCGCTCTTCCTCAAGGTCGGATGCTTTTCTCTGTTCTTTGCGCTCTACATCTAGGATAACGAAGACGCAAGCGACTCATCACGTATCCTGGAATAATCTGATGAGTTATGCTGAAGCTTCTGAAGCGCGTAATTGTAAGGCTTGAGCTTAACACTGGGCTCAACACTGAGGCTACATGGTCATGAGTATCCCAGCTGCTAAGGTTTTCGCCTCTTTGTGTATGTACGGGCTTTCCAGGCCTGCGATTGGAAGTCTTCAAATAACAATATAAGTGTTTCTCCAGGAGATTCGGTCAAGAGATGTGACATTGAGGTCAAGTCTCGAGGGTCCAACACGTCGCCACCAGCAATTTCCAGGGCACGCCAGAGCGCTGATTGACGACTATCCTCTAGGCCTCCAATGAAGCACGATAGCTAGGCCTTTTTGGCAATGCGGCGAGACTCAATACAAGATCTCGAGTACAATCAATGTTGACGACCCAAGTTGTAGACTAGGGTTTGTGCCGATTGTTGGTGCTACGGTAGATGACTAAACTTATTTCTTTGGGCAAATTCGAGCTCCCATGCACAAATGGGACAGATTTCTAGGCCTGTTCATAGGTATCGGCGAACACTTTGGTGGTGTTGGCGTGTTGATGGCGATGTGCGCCGTTCGCTAGGGTGAAACTCGACATTGATCAGTATCATCACAATCACAGCCCATGCGAGGTTGATAACTTCCAGATACCAAGTTTAAGGGACATGTATTATCTGGCATCTGACCAAGATGTAATCAATCCAGAAGACATCTATCTCCAACCTTCACCAACTAGTCTCTCGGTCTAGAACTCTAGAAGTCTATCGTTTACATGTCCAACGTCTACAAGACATCGTGATCCATCACTGCCACACAAGGCATCATCATATCAGTAGTATCCGTCAAAACTTGGTATCCAAGGTTTACCCTCTGCGTCGCTTCGAGCCCTTTGCGACAGTCAGGTTCTCGTTGGTTTTTGGGGGCGCGGGTCGCTTTGAAGACGAACGGGTCGTGACATTGGGACGGCCCATGATATCCTCCTCGACAGGGTGGAAGACGGAGCGGTCTCCCTTCTTAGCCTTCTTCGAGGCCTCATCTTGCTCACCATCAGTGGACAATTGCTCAATGTCGCTGGGGCTAGAAAGCCGAACTTCAATTGAGTCGCTCTCCTCACTCTCTTCCGCATGTTGAATCTTCCTTTTACGAAGCTCCTCCATCTCGTTCACGAAGTCACAGAGTTCGCCGTACCGGATTGCGATTGGCAGGTCCACGACATTGGCGAGAAGGTCCTTCTTAGCGGCCATGTCGTGCAGGGTGAGGACAAGCTCATGGTCTGGGTTCAACGGTCGACGGTGGGTATCGCGAAAAGGCTGGGGTCTGATCAGCGGGGGTATTGTGAGATATGCGAGCAGACTTACCATTGCATCGACATCTTGCTTGACTTTCAAGATGAATCCAGGTCCATTTGGCTTTGGAGTCAAGTCGGCCTTCTAAACCGATACAGTTGACTCCTTGTCTTTGTTGATGTCAAACCCGATGACAGCCTTGATGCCACCTTTGCTGCCGCCGATGTAGGCCTTGGCAAGTTTCTTCAGCTCTTTGGCTTGTTGGCTGTAGGCGACTTCAATAACGACGCCAGAGTCATACGATCCGAGGTGGCGGTACTGAAGGTCCGGTGACTTGTGCTCTTTCTTGTCGACATCATAGCCCGGACTAGCGGGTTGTTTTCGGTTGTCCAGATTTATGTCCGTAGACAGAATCGATCTGATGTTTGCGACAAACTTAGCTGTGGCGGTGTCGCCAGCCTTGAGAGGCCAGAGTTTTGCGAGAACGGCCTCGTTGAACGATCCAGCGAAACTATCGTGGATTGACGAAGGCATCCGGATAGTTATCAAGCCTTGAAACGGGTCGTAGTCAAAACGACGGAATGTCGCTTCAATCACTTCTCGAGCACGCTTAAACTCTTCCCAGCTGAGTGGGACAGTCTTGTGATAATCCTCGTCGGGGTACAGAAGTCTAGCTTCAAGTTCACTCAAAACTTCGACCAGAACCTGCGGGGGAGCGACAGCAGCAGGACGAGCGCGCCCGAGAGACTCGGGAGGCGAGGGGAGGGGAGCTTCGGTCGGGGAGACTTTGCGAGAGGCCGTAAGGGATTTGTCGTGGGACGGCGCGCGAGGAGAGGAGTCGGGGGATTGTTTATCGTGTTCAGCCATGACTGCAGAGGGAGAAGAGAAGAGAGCGAAATGAAAATTGAGAGCGGAGGGGAATTCTCTGTTGTTGTTTTTCTTTTGTTGGTATGGGTGGAGATGCTTGTGTTACACAGCGCGTCATTCACCGCGAAGCTCTTATCTTATCAGCCAACTTCCCAGTGGCAGACGCGGAATCACGTGCTTTCGCGGCTTGAATGGGTTTTGGCCAGTGAATGAAATCCTGGGAATTGAGAGGCTGGACTTGGGTAGCAGCGTTTGGATGGGGTCCTGTATTGAAGATAATAATGCATCACAATTGAGTCTTGTCTTTGAGGGAGGGAAATGAGAATGCTGCTTTGAATGTAGCTTAAGGAATTCTGAGCAGTTGTAGAACCCAAGAATAATGCATCTGCACATCAGCGTAACGTAATGATCACAGACCTTACAGAAGGGTCTGAAGCTGGATTCAGTAGTCCAAATATAATCTGAAAGATCCAGTGTCAGTAATTCTCACAGTGTAACCTTACGCCTTGACAGCGGCGGGCTACTCATGACATCTAACTGCTGATAATGAAACTCGGCTCTTGACTCAGGACTCAGGTCGACACTGCATCTTCAGCCTTCTGTTCTCTCCCGACCGATCTAGTCGTGAGTGATAGCCTTCAATCTCTCTTTAATTCATTGAAGCAAATAGAGGATTCCAAACACAGGCAAAGTAGATAAAACCATTAATTCGAGTTTTTATGACATTAACTAGAATTATATACCTGCGCCTATCATGCTACCACTATACCAGGTTCCAGTCGATGTATACCCATAACCACCACCATGCAAGCTCCCGGCGAGGTCGAGTGCAATCCCTCCCTGCTGCAGATTGATAGCGGCCCCTGCAAATGCCATAGTCGCCATCCTTTGCCTTATCCCGTCTACATACTGTTTCGTGCTAGAATCTTCTGTAGCTGGGAATGCATAGCGCGGGATAGAAGACGGTAAGTTGCCATCCGTCATGGGATTCTCGAGAGGAGGTATCTTAGAAAGGAATTTGTTAATGTTAACAAAGTTGCTATTTGGGTCGATGAGAATCCCGATGAGAACGAAACGGAGATGACCTTGGCGAGTGAGGAGGGGAGGGGGCGTTGAGAAGGTCGAGTGATTAAAAAGGGATTGCGCCTGGGGAACATTGTGAATGTTGTAGGACAGATTGTAGAGGTTGTAAAATTCTCTCATCCCCTGGTTAATTAGCTTCTCTTTCAGCCCTCTGTTTCCAAATGACATGTTAGAGGCATTCTGCTCGCACAAGGCATCTGTAATGACAAAACCTGGTAAGCTGGCTGGGTTATGGTGTAGGTTAAGTAGCTCCCAAACTCACAAATATTATGCTCATTAGCATACTCGCCCATGCTCAGCAACAACCCAACCTTTTGTGGCGATAGGCCCCCTTCGTTAAAGGGCGGTAGCGTGGACTCAGCCCAGTTGTAAATTGCGTCCACTAAAAGCGCGAGGCTGTGAGACGCTTGCCATTGTCCAGCGTACGGGCTAGGTGGAGAAGGCAAGATGACAAGGTGCCCCCAGAAATTCCCCGGGTCTAAATGTGAAGCGACTGCTGGCGGCCCATTACCGCCTGTGTGGCTTTGCTGTGAGTGATATTGGCTGGGCAGGCTCTGCAGTGCATCTGATTGCAGAGCTGATGGCGGGGAAAGGAGCCTGTTTCGGCTTGGAGAGCTGGCTCCTGCGGCTTGGTTGTTCGGATTTTGTTCTGTTCCATTGGGCCAGGTGCCAGGAATCTGAGTGTTTGCTGTTCTCGCCTGTCTCCACGAGTCGCGAACCTGGTGATAAAAGTCACGAAAAGCACGGTAGATGTCGTGTAGAGACATTGCTCAGGTGCTTGTGGCTAAATTGTCCTGCTTGAGGGCGAGTTCCACTTCCAAGGCCTGGGAGACTCTGAACCTTTAAATACACTGGGGTTGTTCGAGTAAACTGTTTTCAGCTGAAAGTTGCTCTTGCAGCAGTCAGCCGTGGAATGGGCCTACCATTACAAAAGTGCTAGCCAGCTGAAAAATGACTCACATTGATACCCAAAGCCCAAGGATGACTTGATCAGATAGGGCTTGGATTTGATTGGCCTTAGATTGCCTAGAACGATGCCTGGACCAGTGGCTTTCTCGTTCTGGTCTTTACTGTTGCTTTTGCCGGTGGTCGAGGACCTCAAGAGACTCTGGCTCTGCCTTGTTTCATGAGACATGGCTTTTGTTGGCCTATCAAAGAACAAAACAGACGAGAAAAAGCGCCACGCTGAAAATGAAGGGCGTCGTCTGTTCAGGTAATATGCATGAATGCCTTAGGAAGGAAGTTTTCCCATATGATTGTCTTCCAATTTCACTTGACATCCTTCTAGTTCCCCCATTAACTACTGCCCTACCAAAATTGTATTTTCAACCTCAATTGTCCAAGAACAAAGCAGTCCGAGAGCACAATCACGCTATTATACGTATTACCTTTATAGCTGCCTTTGAGAATTCATTCAGATCCTTCAGCTATATCACTTCATTCCTAAAATGCCGCCCAATCCTACCTGCTACACCAAGTGCAAAATATCAAGTGGTCAAATCAGGCTGCTACAAGTAGAGCAGTGCGTGCCGGGTCTTCCCTTGACATGCAGATTGAGCTCTGTTACTTTGACAGCGGCTCCCGCTTACACAGCACTTTCGTATATGTGGGGTGATCATGTTGAAAAGTCGAATATTGTTATAAATGGCTTTGCGACAACAATCACGAAATCACTGGAAACAGCCTTGAGAGCTCTGGAGGGTTATGAAGCTGGCCGCAAGCTCTGGATTGACCAAATTTGCATCAACCAAGGCAGTTCGAATGAAAAAACATTCCAGATCCCACTAATGGGGGATATCTACGCTCTTGCAGAGCAGTCAGTATCTTGGCTTGGTGAATCAAACAACGGATCTGACAAAGCCATGGACATCCTTAACCAGTACGGCACAGCCTCACGTGCGGGACCAACAAGTACGCAATGCAGCTCTTTGATAGATGAGTCAGTTCTAGAAGTCCTCCTGCCTTTATTTAATCGACAATACTTCTCTCGTGGTTGGATAATCCAAGAAATTGCCATACCAGCCAGAATTCTATTTCAGTGCGGGTCAAGGGCAATTACAGAACCAAACTTCACCACGGCAGTTACACTCTTCTATTCTCAGTTCCGGTCCCTAGCAGCAGACTACTCAAGGACTGTAAGTCTACCACCGCCGAGTGGTCTGGTTGCTGCGATCCCAAAGAACGTCCAACTCATTGCGACACGCCTAGAACTCATGCTACCGGCGATACAAACCCGGGAAGCATATCAAAATATTTATCGACGTCGCGAACTTACCATGATTTCTTTAATGAGGCGTTTCTCTATGGGAACCACAAACTTTACTGAGCTCCAAGACCGAATATTTGGTTTTGCTGGTATCGCGAATGACGCTGAAGAGCTTGGTCTCAACAGTACTGGTATGTACTCAGGTGATTGGGTGCGTATCTATACACATGTTACTGGGCGAATGTGTGAAAGGAATGAAACAGAAATTCTCGAACACGTCCAATGGCCCAAATCGAATGATGCTCTACCCTCATGGGTTCCAGACTTTAGTGTTCCTCAATATCCTAGACTGCGAAGTTCTACGCAATCACCAGCAGGCAGTCAAAGCCTTTCGTTCTCAGCTGGAGGTGCGAGCGATCAGCCGAAATCAAGATGGGAGTTTGACAACTCTAATGGGCAGCTTTCCTTTACAGCACTTCTCGTCGACGAGATTAGGGACGTTGGCAGTCTTTGTGGAGGGGATCCAGTTCTCGAGCGCCATTCTGCAATAGATCTTGCACAGTATTTTACGGTTTGCTCCGAAGTTGAGTATTTCTGTCAGAAATCTATACAACTCCAGCAACACGGTACTTTCAAAATTTATCCCTCTCTCAAACGCGCTATCGAAGGATCCTGGCGAACACTGACATTCGACCGCGAATTGGTCGCAGGCCAACAGTCAAAGCAACGGGCGGCTGGAAGAACCATGCGGGGTTACTACCAAGCTTCTCAAATACATCGTTGGGTCACGGCCATCGGGCAAGGTCATTCTCTCTCGCAAACTATACCCCTGACCTGGAAACATGAAATGGAGCTGGCTGCAGTGCCAGCTGACAAGCGCGTCGAGAAAGAAAACGAATTGCGGCTTTCTCGTCTATCTTGGTCTGAGGACGCGTTGTCGTTTACCGCCAGTCTACAGCTCCTGCAGGGTAAAAAGCCCTTTATTACCAAAAACGGACTGATTGGGATCGGGCAAGGAGATATTCGTGTCGGTGATTGTATCTGCGTAGCACGTGGTTTGGATGTGCCATTTATCCTTAGAACTCTTGGGAAAGGAGCGCAGAAGCATTATTTTAAAGGTGAGGCATATTGCGACGGTATTATGGATGGCGAAGTATGGGCAATGAATTTTCAGGAGTTTAGGGCTGTAGTAGTTTAGCTTTAGACATACTCTCGTTCGGCATGATGTCGTCAACAAGGGTATCGGAGCTGGCTGGTCATGAGAAACACACAGTATGTAAAAAGACAAGCACTATCATGTATTATTCGGTGCCTGAACTGGCCTTCTTTGAACAATAATCCCTTGTCTTGGTTTCCGAATCTTGGGGCCTTTTCGCGATTCACACTAAAACCGTCTCCGGCAATACAGCCAAAAATACTTTTGGTGATGACTGTGAATTGACGATTTATAAGGGTTCAAGCGAGTCCTCATCCCCTTCAACAGAGCCTTGTCACATCGACATTTCGCCCTCTCTCAATCTGCTCAATCTGCTACTTGATGGGCTACACAAGGCTCACGACTAGGCTTTCGACCGAGTACAAGATCTCGCGTGAACGGTTACATATCTACATAATACAAGATCCGAGCTCCAAATGTACTGGCACAAATATACATTGAGTTAAACAAGCACATGGTCAACGAAGTCAAATAAGTCCCGGACTAAAGAAAGGTGGCGGTAAGCAACGCGGTTGTCCTGACGTCAGGCCTGAGTATACTGGGCTGGGTAATCGGACATAGGCCAGAGAGTTATTGAGGAGAAGTGCCGTAGAGTCAGAAGATACAGACCAGTATGAGGATAATGAGGTAGCATGAATAGTCAATATGAAACAGGAGCTGTTGGTAAGTAGTTCGGCTGTTAAATTTACATGCTAATCCCGACAGCTACAGACCTATGTATACCCGCCCCCGTATCTCGCTATTAGCTCAACACTTGGGATACGAAAGCTCAGTCTACTATCTTGGACTTTTATGTTGATCAAACCTGGTCCAATTCCTGTGAGCATCATCATCATAACAGTATATTTCGTTTCATTTTGGGACCATATTGATGTGCATTCCAGTCTCGACTTTGGAGACAAGGTAGGATGCACAGGAGTAGCAATCCTTCCTGCTATATGCACAAACCTGCAGAATGGACTTTTCCAAGCCGGAACTACGGCTGGTGCCTGCGACCCATTCGCGGGATGGTTCATGCATGCTAATGCCCAAGGAGGGTAGAAGTTATCACAGCATTTGCAGCAAGTCTTACAGATGAGGATAACTTATCCTTCAAGAACTATAACTGTTACAGTTAAGTATCTTGTTCGGGTATATTAGGCTCGCTTCTTTAAGTAACAGTCAAGACCTCTCTGACGAGGAAACCAGCTGCCGGTAACTACCCATGGTGCATCTGGATCCACTAACGAGATCTCGTACTTGTTGATTAGCGTGGCTATGATCTTGTAAAGCTCGAGCTGGGCCAGGTGGCGACCAATGCAGACTCGCGAGCCGCTACCAAACGTCAAATCGGCGGCGTTGTAGAGTCGAATTCGCTTGTTATATTCCCCCTCAGTCTCGGCTTCAGTTTGGAGCCAACGTTCAGGGCGATACGAGTCAGCGTCATCGCCATAGACGCCCTTGTTACGTCCGGCAACGTACGGGTTGATGCCTACCGCTGTCCCTTGGGGTACAAAGCTGCCGTCCGGAAGCTTCAGGCCGGACTCAGGGACGTAGCGTTCAAGTAGCATGCAGACACCTGGATGCATACGCATTGCCTCACGGACACAAGCTTCAAGGTCTGTTGTCTGGTCAGCTGGGGGGGCGGTCTTGGAACAAGGTATCCATATCCATAGATGACTCACAGGGTAATGCTCGTGCTGAGCTGAACGAGGCGACATTGTCGATACCGGCAGCCAGGATCTCCTTCTCAAGCTTGGAATAAACACTGGGGTTATGGAGAGTGTACCAAAAGAAGGCGCGTATGGTGATAGCAGTGGTATCAGCGCCTGCAAGGAGGTTGACCAGAAGATAACCCATGATGATACCATCATTGACTAGATCTGGGTTTGTCTTCTTTGATTCGATAAAGTGGTTCAGAAAGTCAGGAACTTTGGGATCGAAGTTCTCATCCTTCCCTTGCAGGCGAGAGATCAAATGTTCCAGCGAGATGCGGGTGATGTTAGCCAAGTTAGGAGGACCGATTCGCATAATGGGGTTCTTGTCGAGAAGGAAGTCGAGGAAGGGCATCTGGCCGACTGCGGCGAAACTGAGACAGTTAGCAGACATGGTGAGAGCCAGGGATCCTGTTGGGTTGCCTTACTAGTCAAGGGCCTTATCGGCGATAGAGATGGTGTTGTCATAGTCATACCCTTTATCCATGTATCCAAACCGCTGGCTGAAGGAAGCAGCACCATTTGCGTCCCACGAATCTGCAAGAACCCTAGTCAGCATCTTTAGTAGTCACTATCGAGAGATGAGCTTACAAAAGCCGATCCACTCGCCAAAGTCGAACCCTGTTGGCTCAGGACCGCTCATGAACCTCTGCTCAAGATGGTCGCAGAATTCACTGATCAAACCATCAAACAGAGGCTCAAGACCTATGACTCTGCTCTGAGAGTAGTACTTGACAATAGGACGCTTCATGCGGGCATGCTCAGCCTGATCAGTGGTGCTGAACAGGTGATATGTTATCTTGCCATCGATGACAGCACTGTTATTGTGATAAAACTCAGTCTACAGCAAGGCCAAGGTCAGTATGCATGGAGAATATACAGAAAAATAGAGCGAATAGATAGATGTATAATACCTTCTTCCACTTGCCATCAGTACCATAGAGGGTATTAATTAGCTCGGGGATGTCAAGATCCAGGGTGTTAGGGCCAATGCGAACAACAGGGCCATATTGATCATGAAGTTCCTTGATCCTAATGTGGTAGCTACCCTTCCTCACAGTCCACAGGCGCCACAAGTTAGTCCAGCCTGTCTGACGTTAGCTTCGCCAGCTGAGACGGGAAAGGCCTACGCTTACCAGCTAAACGAGGTCCAGGATATTTTCGGAGCGGTGATGCAAAATACGTCACAATCCACCAGGTAGCTATACTCAATATGGGAACAAACACGAGTGCCGCGCTGATGCTCTTCCAGTCCGAGCGTTGGATCAGAGTGTGAAGGTATGAGGTGCTATGAGTGGAAGACATCTTCAGAGGCAAGAGACAAGAGGCAACTTGCCAATGAAACATGGACTGGGTTTACCGGTATTAGAGATAGGGGGACCAAGCCACATACATATACAGTCTGTGACAGCTTGTTTTGCCAGGGGTTACTGTTGGGCTGAGACTGGTTACGCCAGGGTCCCTAAGACCTCCCTGCGGAGGGTTGGAAATTGAATTGACCACAAATACACCAAAGATCGCTGGTGTACCACCCATCGAGGCGTTGCTTTTTTTATTCACCCCACCTTAATCTGCAGCTACAACCGTCAAGGTATCATCGTTGCTCCAGGTCTGGCTTTGTTAGCAATGATAAGTATTCAGCCAACACCTGTTATGCATCTCCTTCTTGTACTAATGCTGTTGGGTCCACGCTAAAAGGGAAGACAGGGCTCATGGCAATCGCTTAGTAAATAGGTAAATACTGATTGGCTATCACGTCACCAGGTCCCAGCACCACTTGGTACTCTATGGAGACATGGTTAAAACATTATCCGATAACAAGTTGCTTCTAGCAATAAACAGTACTATTATATATTGGCTATTCTAGCATTACCTCTGACTGAGAATAGAAGGCTTATTACTTAGCAAAGACATGCCAGTGAATCTGCCAGTACTGCCCATAGTTCAGAGAGTCCTACGCACGCTGCTGTTGGTGTCGATGGCATCTTGACAGGGCGATTTTGAGTTTTCCGGGGAGCCGGGTTCATGCATTAGTTCACAAGCGATCCACTAAGGAGCGTTGGCTCTGCAATGTCAGAGTCAGCATTAGCGAGGATGCATGGATGAAATACTGCTTACTCGTCCAAAAGCTACGCATGTCAAGTGGGGAATCGTACGTTGCTAACGGGGGCCCAGGGTCTGTCTGGTTCCCCCACGAGGATTGTGTGTTTCTGCCATGACTCGGGGACTCGGAGATACAAGCTAAGACGCCACAATAGACTGTGGTTCCACTTACGTTGCGACTCGGCACGGCACGGCACGCAAAGCAAGCGCGCGGGAAGAGACAACAGACAAATTATCAGCGGGGTAGCATGGAATTCACTTCCGGAGACGCTAAATACGCCAACCAGTACTGAACTACTCCGTATACAGTCACGAAATTGAGTGGCACCTGTAGATCCGACTTGGGATATCTACATTCATATTGGGCTGGTAGCAAGACATCAGATCCTGCCCTATCGGCTACTCCAGAAAATGCCAAACCGACGTATCGGCGCTGCTCAATTTCGCAAGGTTACATAATATGATCTATTAGTTCTAAAGATCTGCAATACAGGGTATAGATACGAGCGAGCTCCACTGAGGTTTCGAGCGTACGGATACATCCCCGTGGTTCCTGGTAATCCTTGAGGGTCTCCTTAGGGGTACCCGTGTAAAACTCGGTAGTTAATTTAGCCAAGACAATCCCATTCATCATTCATTAAATGACCTGACCGGCTTTTTTCAGATTCGCATAAACGCCTAGCCGCACCTGAAGTCTGCTTCCAAACCTCCTCCAGTCTTTTCGCTTTGCAGAGCGTCTGCAAAATGCCGATGGGAGGAGATGGGCCGTGGGCCGTTGCTGTCATGTGGGTGTTGACTGCTGTGGTATTCGTCTTTGTTCTATTACGGGTTTATACCAGAGTTGTTGTTGTCGAATCATTTGGCACTGATGATCATGTCTACAATTTGGCATTTGTAAGTCATCCCACGAGCCCGCTTTCCGCAATCACGATTAGTACTAATACCTCCACCACTTAATAGGTCTTTCTTCTTTTCTATACCATCTTCACGACTGTCTCGGCCCATTATGGCTTTGGTCAGAATGTTACTGATATCATGGCTCGAGATCCTGACGACTTGCCCTTTGCTATCCTCTTCGAGGCTATCGGCCAGACCTTTGCCGTGGTTGGGATGGCAGTTGCAAAGTGGTCTCTCGGCTTGTTTCTACTTCGAATCGTGAAAGAACGATGGCACAAGATTGCGATCTGGGTTTCCATGGGATGCCTTGCCGGCGCGTCGATATCGACCTGCTTCGTCTTTTGGTTACAATGCACTCCTCCGAAGTATCTATGGGATCGACGCATTCCGGGAAAGTGTACAGTCAATTCGACACCAGTGTCGATGATCCTCTGCAGTAAGTGTTTGATTGACTCTTGTTGGAGTATTGTAAGCTGATACTATAGTCCTCTGCGTCATTGTTGACTTCTTCTTCGCTGGCTTTCCCTGGCTTTTTATCTGGGGCCTGCAGATGAATAAACGAGAAAAGGTGGTTATCCTTTGCAGTCTTAGTCTTGGTGTCATGTGAGTTGCTCTTTTATTTATTTCCTTTTTGTACTGCTGCTGATTATCTTTCAGTGCTGGAGCTTGCGGTATCAAGCGCACTCTAGAGGTTCCTGAGCTGTCAAGCCCCAACTACTCAAGTAAGTCGTTCATTCACAGGATCAAGTAGACGAGTTCTTATCTAATTTCTTCTCATTAACAGAGGATACCGTTGGCCTTATCGTCTGGTCAGCGGCCGAGATAGCCGTAACCATGATCTGTATTGGCATCCCTGTCTGCCGCCCCCTATACAAGCGATACCTCGATAGATGGACATCCCGAGATGGCAGCAAGTACCGCGAGCATAGCGCTGGCGGATCACATCCTCTACAAACGATCGGTGGAAGTACACTGAATCCAAACACACCGGATAAGAACAACAGCATATCTGAGGACTACGACAAGGAAGAATATGAGAGGAGGATTGCCGTGAAGGGCCCGTTTACCAAAACGAGGGTTTACTCCAAAGGCATCCACAGGCTTCGAGATGACAATCAGAGCGATGAAGAGATCTTGGGACCTGATTTCCGAAGAAACCAGCAAGTGGACCTCCACGGGCAGGAAGGGGGCATTCGAGTGACATATGAAGTGACGACTACAAGGCAGGGTATATAGGTAGATTTAAGCAAGCTAGTCTGGCTGCTCAGTTTGACCTATTGATATAGGTGTTATGGATAAAATTATATTATGAAGATAATCAAAGTACCTTAGGTAGCCGATATCGTTCATTTGGCAGTCCGTATCGTGAAACGCATACTTTATGTGATATTGATGGAACATTTTCTTCCAAACAAGTTTTATTTCCCAGATCTCCTCCGACTGTCCCTGACCTTGAGACCTCCCTCCTCATCTCAGTTGGGTCCCGGCGAACGGCCTTGAAACGATCTATTAAGCGCCATAATCCAGGAAGGCAAGTCAGGCAATTAGGGGTATGGGCGCGTGCCAACATCTCGTTACCAGTGGGTACTAGGAGAGCAACCTACCGGCCAATTGTACCCGTGTGAAGTCCTGAGCTGATCCAGTCAAGAATGAACCACTGGGAGGTCACACACGATTTCCCAACTTCAGCAGAGCATTTCATACATACAATCATGATCTACATGATTTACTCCTCAACGAACACTACAGCGGCATAAGCAACGGCAATCTGAAATGGGCCGTGGCCTCAGACAGCTTCAGGTTTGATTCCATACGACAATGAGGTCCACGAGAGCGATATGTACTGTGGCCGCGGCAGGTTGCGTAAACTGAGCATATCTACTGACTTTCCATTACGGAGAATTCCTTGAGGGGATCTTACTCAGACCTGAATACCTTCATGAATTCATTCTACGGCGCCATAGAGTTGTTTGCTATCAGCTAGCCGCTGGGTGATATTGCTAGCATTGCTGTAGCGCTGTGACTTGAGAGTATGGGTTCAGTTTCAGAAAGATGTGGATGAGGCTTTTTTCTCTTATCTAATGGATTGCCGTACATTAGCGATCTGCTCCTTCAGTGAGGATCGAGATTTAATATGTGTTGCAATTGCCCTTGTAACAATGTGTTGGTGAGCAACAACCAGTATCTCCATCTCGTATCCGTCAAGAATGGCACGGAGACTGGTTCCTCCGTGCTCAAGGCTGTCTGGCACACGCTTAGGTCCTATCTGACTATATGATGCGGGAGATATGACGAACGTGGTCCCTTGAGTCTCCAGAGTCCTATCTATCTCTTGGGTCCAAGCCTAGTTTTCGTGTTTGACATAGTTCAGCTTTGGCAGAACTTACTTGTGTTTGATCTTTTCCTGAACAAGGACGAATTTGGCGGCTCGGTTAGCATTAATTTCCGCCTGTATGTGACCGATGTTGGCCGTGATCCTGATGGGAGGCAGGTCTGCTTTCCAGCCTCGCAGCCTAAGACCGTGCTGACGAAACCGAGTTCAGCATCGTGACATGCGATTGTTTACAATGAATATTTTGGATGAGTGATGTTTCTAGAGTATTCATACCTGTCATGAAGGACAAAAAACAATTCATGGGTTCCTCTATAGAGTATTTAAACAGCAAGCAACCTAAAACTTCCTGATATATACCCTCATAGTCACCACCTAATGCTCAATTCACAGGCACAAGGACTCCCCATTATGACCCCTCAGCAGGTCGAACTAGCGCTCAGATGGATATTCATTCATATATCCTGGAACGAGGAGATCCCAAGATCCCTTTCTGGTCCAAGACATCAAACTCTATTGGTCAAAGTGGCCTTTCCTGATTCAACGCCACAGCCTGATGATGCTTACTTGCAATGAGGCACCAAGACTTTTTACTCTCTGTAAGTATTACTCCGCGCAAACATGGCAATATAAATACGAGTGTGAGACTTTTGGATTTTCCACATAGGAAGACCTGCAGTTGCAAGTGCTCTGCAAATTGTTTCCTATAGAAATCGCTGCTGAGGTTTCATCAATGTAGCATCTATTTCAAGGGTGACTTACCAACGCTGAAATATATCTAGCTTTAAAAAAGGTGCAGCTATAGTTCATCGCGTCTCCGGTACTAAGTTTCTGACTTAGAGTAGCTATAATTATTACCTATCCTTTTACAGTACTTGTCTGCGGCCTCGGACTTCGGCCAGTGGTGACCAGAGGACCTCCAGGACTGTCTGCACCCTTCTGCAAGGCGACGGCCTATTTGTATGATAGCAACAAATCTATTAGCTTTGCCACTACCAGATCATTTGCTTGCTGGGTCCGATATCGATTTGTTTCTCCTCTGCTTCGCCTTTTCTATCCGATAGTGGCTTAATTAAATTGTCTTAAAGTTTATTATATAATTTGCTTAATTAAACTATTAATATTATATATTTAGCCTTAATACCCTTCTGCTAATATTTATATTTTAAATAGGTACTAAAAAGATACTAGTAAAAGTACTCTTTTATCTTTATATTAGCTAATCTAGACTTTCCTATTTAGTTTATATAAATTAGAAAATTTCATATAGATATTATATATATTAAAATAATCTTGAATATAAGAAGTTAGCAGTATAGAGCTAAAAAGGAAATCTCGTAATGATAGACCATTCTAATTAAGATCAGTCAGCCTGGACATAGATTCTATCCTAGGGCCGCTACTGCAAGCCGAACCCCAATGTGGCGTACCACCTGATCAATTGATTGGCTTACGGTTTGTCTCAAGACTGTCCTTAAAATATTTTACCACCAATAAGGATTTGACACAAATCCGTCTCGTGCATAAAGCATGATGTGGTCTGATATTCACTAAAACGCAAGCTCACCTGCTTAAGAAGATTAAGCAATTTACCTTTTGTAGCTTTTGGGAAAGGAAAAGTCACAGAAACTAGCATTTGACTCGTCACTATGAGCCTCTGCGAAAATTGCCGCCATTTTACACCCGAGTTGATCTCACCAGAAGACGATAGCAGCTCCGGCTGGGCCCAGAAGGAGCAACCCGGTTGGAACAGATATGATCTAAATGAGCATATTACGGTTCATTCATCGTGGAGGTCGTTCGCTATATCACTGAATCGTGACTGCCCTATCTGTTGGGCAATTTGGCGTTGCGTCCGGCCTTCACCAACTACAGCGATCTATGAAGAAGAATGCTTAGGGTTTCGAGTACAGAGAACCCTCCTTTCTTTCACGCCAGAATCCGGCACATATCAGGCCGGGGCTAGCGTCGATACACCTGTAAATTCGAGTTTCCGGCCAAGCAGAGGTCCTGCCATAGGCAAATGGAGCTTTGACTTCACTATTCACAAGACTGATGAGGAGACTTTTATAAGTATTTTCGAGATCCCATCTCCCTGACCCACATTCTAATCGCGTTGAATTCAGAGTATGAGAAGAAAAGACCTATCACCTCTCAACAAACTGCTTCTACCGTAGCTGCTGTGGCCCGACGCTGGATCTGTGAGTGCGAATCAGAGCATTCCAACTGTACTGCAAGAAGTTTGTCTCCCAATTCCGCAAAAATGCCGACGCGGCTCTTGGACGTTGGAAGTAGTAGTGAAAAGGTCTGGCGAATCACTGAACCCCAGGGGAGAGTTCTATATACTGCCCTCTCACACCGCTGGACGAAAATAACACCGAGACTACTTACTGAAAATAAGGACGCATACTATAATTGGAAGCCAGACAGTCTCTTACCACAAAGCTATCAGGATATTATTGCTCTCTGTCGTATATTACATTTCCAGTATGTCTGGATTGACTCTCTTTGTATTTTACAGGATGATGGTGGTGATGACTTTCGCCACGAAGCCCCGATTATGCAGGACATCTATCAGCATGCCTCCCTCACACTGACTATATGCTGGGATTCAGCGGGAGCCACCATTTTTCGAGATTGTCGCCCCCGAAGCATCCCCCGGCCTAAGCCTCGTGACCCTACCGTGGAGAACATTTCTCCCACAGTTACGATAGGAAATTACGTTTTCGTCAACTTTTGGGACGAGTTCTTATACGGTGTTACAACGAGCACCATTAATCATCGAGCATGGGTCCTTCAAGAAAGGTACTTGTCCAGGAGGATTCTATACCTTGGCAACGACCAACTATATTGGGAATGTGACGGGAGACGCGCATATGGTTCCTATATCACCAGTGAGGCATCTGTGCCTGGTGATTCCATACTCGGCCCCGGCTGCAGGGAGTCGGTTTTTGTTTGCCCTAAAGGTCTGAATGACAACGGATGGAGTGATATCATTGAAACATATACCAAATCCGCATTGACATTCGAGAGTGATCGATTTATCGCTCTCTCAGGTCTTGCCAAGGCTATCTCTGAAAAGACCAAAGATACATATTTGGCAGGTATTTGGCTTGAGTACTGGATGAAAGATATTCTCTGGGCTCCGCGCGGAGGAAGGCTCCCAAACCTATACCAAACATCCCCGATTGAAACAAAAGACACGACCCAAGGAAATCACAAGATATCATTGCCTTCATGGTCATGGCTTGGCTTTGATGGTTGCGTGGAAGCTCAGCCTTGGAGACCACACGATGTTGACCGAGCAGAATTCTTAACATCGAGGCTGAATTCATTCGAATCAACTAGAATACGACCACTAGCTACTCTCGTCGGTTCTCTTCTCACACCTTCTGGTTGTGATCCCTTTTCCTTCTTTGAAAGCGCTGTTCTGAAGATCAAAGGCCTTTTGGTACCTCTTGATATCGATAGTATCTCCCAAAATCGACCTCTTCAAAACAACTTCATAAGATTAAAAGTCGGTGAGGGTCTTGGCGGGTCAATGCTGAAATTGGAGATGAACCGACACCTCAACCCCTCACTGTGCTGCTTCATGATTCCATTGTTCCTCTACAGAGATCCAGCCGTTACCAGTTCCAGAACGAGTTTCCACAGCGCCATCGCCCGTGGTCTTGTCGTTCAAGAAAGTCCAAGCGGGGACAATCGCCAGTTTATAAGGGTCGGAGCTTGGGGCGAGATCTCTGCGACCACCGCTGAACTCAGCCCAATACTGAGCAATACAATAGCCAGAACCGTTACCATTACGGGAGCTGAATCAACAGCCGAGCAGACCGCGAGCGACTTTGAGGCCAGGCTCATGAATTTTGCAACCGATCAGATCTCAATTCCAGTAAAAATCAGTCATAGACAGCAGAATGGCAATAGTAGTATCGATATCCAAGTTACTGACAGAGAACACGACGGGATGGTTGAATGTTCTTCATTCCCGTATTTCACCAATGCGGAATGGACTACTATTTCTTTAATCTAATTAGGTGGGACTTACACCTCGAAGTATGAGGCTATATGGATAACGTAGGACATTCTAAAAAATTGAAACAATTTCTTTGCGGTCTGTAACCGATATGTTTAGTATTTATCGCTTGCTGTGGGTATTCTTTATCGCTAATTCAACATCACAGAAGTAATGTTCATGGATAGTGGTGAACTTCCTCCAGAAATTTCCGAGGGTGAACACAGCCCTAACAGATCAAACAATCTCCGAAACATTTGTGTCTTGTTCTATAGAAGTGTGTTCTGATACTGTTGTGGAGTGATATGCAGCTCAATCACAACTATCTATGGCCAACAAGTGTCAGATTTTTAGGTACAAGGGCATTGACCCTATTGCATTCATACAGAATTATAACACACTCTATATAAGCTACCTACCGTACCTCGTGGAGCTAATATGACTCTGCTATTGCGTTCACTAGTCATTGATTATTACTGATAAACCTTCTTATCGGATATAGACTCTATAGAGTTTATCCTCAAGGAGACTCCAACCTTATAAACCAAGGCATTGGATCGTGTCCTATCTGTAATCGTTTGTTATTATAAAAAGAAATCATTTTTAAGGAAGAGAACCTTTTCCCTGGCAATGTTAGATTGTCGATGCTCTACTCGCTAATTATGCACTAACTATAACCTCGCAATCGGTCTCAGACGAACAAAATACTCGATACATCATTTAGTGTCGCTAATTCTGGAAGATGCGCAACAGTATCCCCGATTCTATGAGTGTCGTCACATTCCAGGTGCTTTTGATGGGTGCCAACCGCTCAGCGTGATAAGCTCGGTCGGTCTCAAGCCACAAACTCGCCACCACCCGTTAGTTCTCGCGCAACACCAAATGGACTACTAGCCGCGCTCATCATATGTGAAACTTCAATCAACCGGGGATAAGCCACCTTATCAGTATACGGCAAAGCAATATAGTGGTTATACCATGTAAGTCGAGTGCTTACTACATGTCTTGCGTAAATGGACGCTAGAGGATAACCTTCGACCGTCGAAAAGAACCGGTATTCGCTGACTCTATATCGATAAAGAGGCTGAAAGTTGAATTTTAGAGTACATATCTGTCTTATCTTCCGTAACCTAGTAAATCTGCTAGTAAGAACGTGTCGCAATAAGGTAAGTAGTGGGATCTGCCCCTAACTCCTCGATCCCGGTAGTCGGAGTCGAGAAACTTTAACTAACGTCATTAGGAGCGCCAATTCAATGACTCGTGAACGTATAAGGCAGAACTCAAGATTCTCGGGTAGCGTCTCCAAAGATGGTGGCTAGCAAAGATGTAAACTGCCGACAGATTAAGCCTAGTATGAGTTAAGAAGTGATTAATAATAAGGACTAGCTAGCAGCAGAATTAAGTATATCCCTCTATAAAGTCCTTTTAGATACTATTATTATAAGTATTAGATAAGAGATCTAATAATTAAGTAATTAAGTAATTAATAATATATAATAGAAAAGATTAGTATTTTAAATTATTAAAGGTATTAAAAACATTTATTTCTTTTAATTTATACTTTTAGATAAGGCTGAAATAAGGAGCCTATAGATTATTAAGTATATACTAAAGACCTAGCTTAAATAGCCAAGGTCTCTAGCTTTCTAAAAGTCTACTGTTATAGAGTATGTTTACTATATTCCAGTACTAAATATAATATTACTATAGTAAGATCTAAGTAACAACAGTAGCTCAATAGACAGTATCAGGAACCTAATATTAATAAATATAGAGTTTAATATATCTGTAGTAATCTGTGCATTATTCTAATATTATAATATATTTAAATAGGTAACTAGGCATAAAAAGCTAAAACTAGATAATAATCAGTTAGACTAATTATAAATAGATGAAATATGTCAGAGAGTACAGAAAACATTTTAATAATAAAGGAGTGACTGGAAGCCTTGGGAAAAACAGGCAGAGCAGAAAATAAAAGAATCCGAGCCTGAATCATAAGTCCTTCAAGGCTATATGGCTATATAGCTACAGTCTGCTTAAGTAAAGCAAAGCACATATAGATTTTGATTCTAAGCCTTGAAAAGAGGTTGAGCATTATGCCTCTTCCCTAAGTCCCATCTGTGGAAAGAAGACCATGGCCAAAGCCTTGCAGGTTTGGGCAAAGTCGTCGCTGCATACACTGAAGATGACAGGTAGCAACAAAGGTGGAGCTCCTGAATATAGAGATGGCTTCGCGAGAGAGCGACGCCTGCGTGAGCTCTATAATATGAAGGCCGTTTTTGATGCTGTCTTAGGTTAGCCAGGTATTCACTGTAGTAGTCTCTCAACCTTGTGCAGTATCACGTCGAAACCCATCATTTTGGGTGCACAGCCCCATCAGCTACACGGCAATGCTTAACATTCTATATATAAAGAAAAAGATCCAGATGCGTCGACTCCAGTAGAAGAAGCGGCCTATTGGAAAGTCTAGATTCTACTTTTTAGATGACAAATGTCTGGAGATGAGAGCTGAAAGTTCAGGCAACATACGAAAGCCATTAGTGCAGCGAGCGATTCAACCAATCAGAACATCATGGAGACATAACTTGAGTCCGAGGGATTGAGTGCTTGGGGGTCTGGGATATCTCATATTGCATTGAAAGTTTGAAGTCCAGCATGTCTGGTGTCCCCGAGGAAAACGTTATGGATGGCTTACTTGGGTTGTTCTTGATTGCTACCCTGGAGGTAATAATGTCGTTTTGTGCGCTATATCAAATGACAATCTGACCAGCGATTGCATTTAAGCTTATATTTAGAAAATTCATAAAATGGTATTCTAAATAAAGAATCAATTAGTAGAATTTAGTAGCGATTGTTAAATCTTATTTAATCTTACTAAATTACATGCTAAAGTGAGCTTGAGAATAAGCTTTCGAGAAGCCTTAACCTGGAGCAGTAAGGTGATGGATCTTAAGATTAGTCACGCTAAGATAAGCAGATTCATGTGCATCCCTCTGGGCCGCAGATTTTCCGTTGTAGGGTCACGTCCTTACGCGACTTTTCGCGTTGAAGAAAGTGGTTGCCTGGTCAGTAGAGGCTCCACATCGTCATTCAAGCAACAACCGCAACCGCAACCGCAACCACAACCACAAGACACCAAGGTAAGCCCACTCACTTGAAGCAAACACCTGACCCTACTAACATGTTTTGCGATACATGCAGACTCTCTCAATCATGGCCTCTTCTCAGCGCTCGCCGACCCCTCCCGCCGATGTGTTCGACAAGGACACTCTTGCCCTTCACCTTCGCGGTCTGGCGCACCAAGCCACCCTCTTCGAGACTCAGTCTCTGAACCAAGACGCCGTCGCGCAGATCCTGGCCGAGATTCGTGCTACCAACGCCGCAATGGAGACTCGTATCAATGCACGCATGGACGAAATGAAGACAGCCATCACGGAGCGCATTGACAGCTTAGAGGAGGGGATGAACAATCGATTCGATAAGCTCGAGAGCTTCGCCAAAAACACCAAGGCCCGCGCCAACAACGCCCGCGCTCGCGAGCTTGGCGACCCCTACACTCCTCTTGTCAAGGAAGACGGCTCTGCTATCCGAAACTTCCCTCGCACTTTTGACGAAGTCAACGCACTGTCTGGTATGCTTCTTATCATCGCTAGTCTTTCTGGTCTAATATCTTGTGCAGATACACGTGTCTCAAACCTCCTCCATGCCGTCGGAGTCGAGATCAAAGATGGCTGGAATCTCGCACAGAAGCGAAGTGCCTTCCTGGGCGCTATCGGCGCCATGCAGTTGCCTACCCTCTGATTGACTGTTCAGCTTGGTCTGTCTTTATTGTACAAGGAGTTTTTGGAGTGACATAGTTGTAACTTGCTTGCGTTGGACTACGCCAAAGAGAGGCGTTCACATTGCATTGAATAGAAGATACCAATTTGGATGTTTATCGATTTTTGATAGACTCAGGAATAATTCATGTCTTTCGACTTCTACCTAATCTTCAGTAACGGGTCAGGTAAACTTCTGTCGTGAAGAAGGGAGTAATGGATTTTAAGAGTCAAGACTTACCCGCCACGAAAGTGGCGACAAACTTTTTCTCTGTTATCATTGAAGCCCGGCCCTCGAGAGGGCAGATATTTTTGCGTTGAGAGTTTCGTCGTTGCCGCTTGCGGGTTGACCATTTGAACTCTTTAGCACGAACAACATGCTCACGACCAAAACGATGGAATCAAGCATTGAGAGAGGCTGGAACCACCAAGGCTTGATCAACGAAGAAAAGTTTTCGCGGCACCCTTTTCTCGAGGCCATGGTGAATGGTGAGTAAAGTTAGACGAAGAAAAACATTGAGAGTCGAGTGCGTGAATATTGTAGAGCTAATGAAACAGGACTTTGGCCACCTGTAATACCGTATGTATGTGAACCAGGCAGCGTAGGGGGAAAGATCAGGCAATCTGGAAATCTGCACATTTAAGCGCTGTGGCGTCGTGATAATTCTAACGAGTGCTGATGGAGGTTCGAAAATGGCCGCTATTGGATATGAAGTCTTATGTAAACTTACTCTAGGTCTTGAAGCAGGCTGTACTTGCACCAGGCTCTGCCATTCCTGGCTGCACTGAGACACAGGCTGAATATGGTACGCGCCTTGAGCGGCACGGCATTATTAGGAACTGCACGTCTCAATCTGACCTCTATATTTGGACCTGGGAACAGGTTGCTGTATCTTTTACAGTACTGCTCTCTCGTTCGAGAGAATTATGTAGTCATATATTATATTAGCCTCCAAGTTAGTAGCCATAACGCCCATCACATGCCCTTCCCTTCAGCTTTTGTCTGGTGTGGCTTGCCGCTAGTAACGCCAAGCTGAAAAGAACCCTTGGGTTGAAAGCCGGTGTAATCTGGTGAACATGCAGGGCAGTAAGCTGACAGGGCGCCAAGGATCTGGAGAAGACAATTCACCTCCACCCATTAAGTTTTACATTTAAACTCCGCCTCTTCACTTGTAACAAATACGAAATGCCCATTCCCACTCAGACTCTTACCTGAGACATTAAACCTCTACTCATAATGGCAACATTCAGACTCATCAACCTCTCGACTGGTGTAGTCACCGAGCAGGTCTTGGGTACCTCACCACCATACCTAGCCGCGTCACACGCCTGGAGTGAGCAACGATTTCCTCTCGGTAGAGGATTTTTAGAAAGCCCAGGCCGACAAGCCCTCAAAGCAGTCAATGAGCAGCGATTTGCTGGTACAGTGGACTATTGCTGGGTGGACACAATCTGCATCAATCAGCAAGACGATGCAGATATGAACCAACAAATTCCACTGATGGGTCGCATCTTTGGCGATTCTATCGCTGTGGTGATTGTATTAAGCTGCGACCTGCAGATGTCTCAGGCGAGCGTAGATCGAGTAGTGGAACAGCTCAAGCCTGCGGTCAGAATGCATGAGGAAGAGGAATGGGCCGAGCAAGGTGCGGTTTGGAGGACGGGACATGGGCGAAAATTGATCATCAAAGGAATGAGGGGGCTGGCAAGGCTAACGACCACGCCCTGGGCCACACGGGTATGGACTTTACAGGAATACATCCTTGCCAGCCAAGTAATATGGATTGGAAAGGAACTAGTACCCCTTGTCATTCAAGATATTCTCTTCTCAGCGTTACCGGATATCTGCGACACGCTGAGAATCGAGGAATGCTTCGGAGACGAGTTCCACAGATTATACAGTTACTTCAGTGGGATGGTGAATATGCGTTTGGCCCGGGGCGACAGAACACGGGTGATGGAGCTCCTCGGAAATCGGTCAGCTGAGCTGCCTCGTGACGAGGTTTACGGCATTATGGCTGCTTCCGGGGTGGAGATCCCAACATCAACAAGCGAGACGAACAAAGGGGCTTGGAGCAAGTGGTTCGAGCAGGCTGTCTCTTGCGGCCACTTGAGATGGCTTCTGATGCCGGTAGCGACACCCGCGCCTCTAACACATCGAGGCAAGCCTAGCTGCATACTGCCCGACTTTGAGATAAGGCACAAGCTCTCTTCTTCAAGCGGTCTGGATACAGTCAAACCACTAGGACTTGTTCGCATGGAGGAGGGGACCGTGATAGTCGACGGCCGATGGTTAGGTGTTTGCACAGTCAAAAAGCACTTGGGTACTGTACATGAGCCTGTTCCTAATGAAATACATCGCGATATTACCCTAATTCTATTCAGTCAGGGTAAAGGTCGCAGAGCTCGCAAGGTCGCCAGTGCCTTTGGTGGTGGGCGATACAATTCTCGACAAATCAGCGTGATTGCAACAATTCTCCGGAGGAACTATCGCAAGGCCGTCAGGGCGGTGAAGCTACAGAGGGAACGCGATTTCCGCTTGCGCCCCCAGAATGCGATTGAAGACACCATCTGGGGTGACTTTATGCAGTTTCAGATGGGACAGATGCCGGGCATGAACGAAGGGACTGCTTATCTCGCGCAACTTCGTCGAGGATCGATCTTGGTGGAAGCCCCGATTGTTCTCCCTACTACGCAAGCCATACCGAGTACGGAGTTGGGCATCATCGATTTAGGAGCCCGCACAATCGACAAGAGATGCGTCTTCATGATAGTGGCAGGTGCCAACGCCGACGGCGATATGCGCGGTTCTGTCCTGCATAGAGTTGCTGTAACCCTGCCGGTTACTGGGGACTACGAAAATCACATCGCAAAGCTCCCTTTGCGGCGGTTTGCCATTGGAGGAGAGGCTTGTGAAATCTGTCAGCAGAAAAGGGTTATCTAAGGCAGAACAGCTAAATATGCTTACGGCTTGAAACAACGCCACCAACGTGATGCTCCCCAGCCAATAACCCTTGTCATCTTACTAAGGTCGAGTAAGAAGCAACGCAACGTGTTGGGTTTCAATTGGTTATAGAGATTGAACAAGTGGCAGTGCTTGGAGGCGGGGTCACAGGCTACATTCTACACTTTCCTTCCGCATCGCCGGGCGTTTTGCGATTGTGTCTGAAATAAACACTGCAGCATTCGCATGTGCGTTCCAGAGTTCAATAACCTTGTGTCAGTCGTTTATGAACAGGTTCTTTTAGCTTCATAATCTCTTTCGTCAAGTCACCAGACTGGCTATATCAGTTTAATGGATCCTCTTAGCATTACAGCCGGTGTCATCGCTATCATTCAGACGGCCAACAAAGCTCTTTCGCTATGCTTGACCTTTCGTACTGCACTAAACGAGTCCCCTTCCGGATTAACAAGAACAATTGATGAGGTACGAAACTTGAGAAATATCTTTGAAGCGCTTCAACTGGGACTCGACGGGAAGACGGACACACTGGCAGGGGCGGACGTCGGTGTCGTTTACGAAAAAGTAAGAGGCTCTATAAGTGGCATCTTGCCACATAGCCAAGCTATCCTAGATGAGCTGGAACAACGATTGAGCAGCCCGCTACCTGCTGCATCAGCACCAGTCTCAGCTATAAGCAGAGTAAGTGCTGCTGCTCGCTGGTATTTGATTGAGCCAGAAGTCAAGTCCTGCTTGGACCGGCTCGAGAAATGCAAGACTCGTCTCATTCTTGCCTTGTCAGTACATCAATCGTAAGTCTTTAAAAACGGCCAACTTTGAAGATATGACTATATCTAAGGTTAACAGAACACTCCTTCTCGAGATACGTGCGACTACAATTATTTTGCATTCCAGGTTGGAGGCATCAAATTCCCGCATCGAGGATAAATTGAACGCCATGAGTGCTTCGAAATCAAGTTAGTCTTCGTCTCTTGAAAGCGAACAAAGCGCCTGTTGTAACACGTAAAGAAGCAGAAGATCGCGATATTTTCAAGTGGCTGTCATCGATAACATTTCGACCGAGTCACCTTGACACAGTGAGGCAACACCAAGTGGGTACAAGTAATTGGGTATCCGCTTGCGATGAGTTCAAGAAGTGGTATCGAGGCGATACTCGATTACTATGGCTGAATGGTGCTCGTAAGTGTCTCGTATCCTCCCACGGGATCAAAGAAGTAAATCAACGGTGGAAATACTCATGTCTTTAATAGCTGGCACCGGAAAGACTCAATTATTGTAAGCTTGAGATCACTGGGTTTAGGAAATAGCTCTGACTTTATGATCCTGGTACAGCGCTTATCTCGTTGAGTACCTGATTGCCGACACATCCAGATCCTCGGAACACTCTCTTGTAGCGTATACATACTGTGATTTCCGAAAGTCGGAATCTCTTGAACCTTCCAACATTCTTGGCTCTATCGTCGCGCAATGCTGCATAGAGGCTGGTTCCATACCTGGCGCAATTCGAGCTGCATTCAAGGCATCTCAATCTGCTGGTCATGAGGCGCCCCCGTCACTGACGCTACTCAAGGAATCATTATCAGAAATGCTTCAAACCCGAAAGATCTTCATTCTGATCGACGGACTAGATGAGAGCAAAATGTCAATCGAGCTGGGCGATATCATTCGCAGCATCTATATTACAGATTCGCATTCACATGCAAGGGTTCTTGTGACGGGACGCAAGACGGAAAGCTTGGAGCAAGTCTTCAACGACGCGTTGCAACTTCAACTGCATGATCACAGGCAAGAGGTCCGCGAGGATATTCAAGTATACGTCAGGAGTCAACTTCAGAAGAATAGACACCTTCAATGGCTGCCTTCAGAAATCAAGCAGCATATATCGGATGCCTTGGCGGCAGACTCGAACCCAATGTTCGTAAATGTCTGATTATATCTGGTCAGGGCGACTAGCATGTTGACGCATATATAGGTTTCGCTGGGCTCAATGCCAACTAGATGCTATCGCGCCCCTTCGCTCAGTCAAAGCTATACGCCAAGCTCTTACCCAGCTTCCCTCGGGCCTGGAGGCTACTTACAGAAAGATACTTTTAGGGGTTCCCCAATACGCTTGTCAAACAATGAGAAGCGCTCTAGAATGGATTAGTTTCTCTTTGATGCCACTCACACTCACTGAACTTTATGAAGTCCTCGCTGTTGAACCCGGCACTTTTTACCTGGACTCTGAAGCTCAATTATCCAAGCCGATGGACATCATTTTTCTAGGCAACTCCCTTTTTGAACTATCGCCAATGGGACACGTCCATCTATCGCATCTCTCCGTGCGAGACTATCTTGTATCTTCGAGATATGGAAGTGATACAAGTGTTGATCACTTTTGCTTTACTATGCAAGACTCGCATCGCAACCTTGCTTTGATATGCCTTACCTATCTCATGCTGACCGTTTTTGATGATGGGCCAGCCAAGACTGCGGAGAGTTATACGCAGAGGTTGCAGCAATATCCGTTCCTCAAATACTCGGCGAGTGCATGGCCGTATCATGCGAACTTGGCCTTCGCTCATTATTCCAAGGATTCACAGAACGAAGCCAAGACAGGATATGACGACTTACTGAAACTCGTGCTGGACTTCTTCAATTCCCGTCATAGAGCAAATTTCATGGCCTGGGTCCAAATTCTAAATGCGACCTATAATTTCAAATGGGACATTTATCCTCGCCATGCCACAGCTTTATACTACGCTGCCTCCTTTGGGCTGAAATGCGTAGTTGAAAAGCTCATATCAAGCTCAGGGTTCAACCCAAATGACCTTGATGCTCCTGGGTCACGTTATGGTGGTACACCAGTTCATGCCGCTGCGTATCGGCAACACACCTCAACGGTGCAACTTCTTCTGAACGCCGGGGCGAACGCTGCGAAAGCAGACTTCAATGGCGTCACACCGCTACATTCAGCTGCGGCGATTGGGGATCTAGATATCCTTCGAATACTTTTGGATGACCCTCGCTCAGGCGAGATGGCAAACGCAAAGGATCACACAGGCGAGACACCCTGTGACTGGGCTCAACGAGCGTCGCAGACACTGGCGGCAGAAATGTTGAAAGACAGATCTCATCTACGTCCCGAATCTCTTCAGAGGCTAGGAGAGGCACCTAAGGCCTCGGCACATGAACAGGAGGCTGACATTTACGCTGCGGATTCGGAACGTAGCGAATTGGAGGCAGAACAGTCGGTCTCGCCGCGTTTAGGGCCGATCTCACCGAATCAGCCCGTCGGCTACTTTCCAGATTTTTACAGTAAGAGATCTGGCCTTGACTCATCAGTCATCTTAGCAGTGAGTACAGGTAAGAGTGAATTGTAGTATTGCCTTTCCTGGGTGGAATACCATTAGAAGTAGAGGTCTGGTTTACTTGGTAGGACTCTTGCTACGGCCTAAATATTATGATATAGCATAAGTATAAAAGGGAAAAGAAGCGTTAGCTCAAGGGTAATGCTAGAATCTGTTCCAAGCCAACATCTTTCAGAGATAGTAAGGAATTTAAAATGTTATCGCGGAGGCTGGCTGTCCTAGATGTACAATATGTTAGCTTGATATCAATTCGTTACTCCATCTTACGGTCCTACAGGAGTCAGTCTCTGAGCTCCAATCCTTATACATAGGGCTAATCCTTTGGCTAATAGTTAATCCAGAACTTGCGAGGTCGCGTGTTTTTACTCTCTTGGCTAATTAAACGAGAAGACACTTCATTGTTGGCCAGATCTCCAAGTATCTGAACTCAGACGATTCTACGAAGAATGTTGGATTCTTCGGTTGAACATTTCATCTCCAATATCCTTGCATGCACCATGAGATCAAGTCATCTCGCTTTTTGCTAACGACTTAATAAATATCACCCTCTCATTACTCCCCACTCAATCCATGTCTTTAGTACTGTATCCCGTAGCTCTAGCTGTTGCTCCTTTGTCAAAGCAGGTTGTTGACACCCTCGTCTCATTCTTGATTCTTCAGTCTCATCAAGAGAGCAACCTCCACTCATATTAGAAGCAAAGGTAAAGGAGCGGATCTCAGCGTTACCCCAATCAGTTGCTAGATCACTCATTAGTATCAGCACTTATGTTTACAGTCTTGAAAATAACACACCTTGAGGATTGATGGCATTAACCCAGTCATCTGTCAGAAAGTGTAGGAAACAACCATGTGAAATCACCACAATTTCAGCTTCAGGCCGTTCGCTCAGCCATTGTCGGGCCAGCTGAGCCCTCTCTAGGAGGCAAGCTGCAAATGGGGCCCATTTTCCCTGCTTTATCATAAAGGCAAATTAGACCTCTAGAACGAAATATTCGGAATAGAGGCTAAATACCTTGAGGTACCAGTCTGGCTCAATAAGGCTGAAATCTACAGGCAGACCACGGAACCTGGTTTGAATATCATGAAGACGACTGCCAGTATCGCAGATCAGATCACTTGCTTCCTGCACCTCTGCCCAAGCTAGAACTTGCATACCGGCTTTGAGCTTTGATGTGAACGCCAATAGCGCAGTCTGAATGGTACGTCGTAGTGGCGATGATACGATAAGTTCAATGTTGGCCAGTTCAGGCCTGCTGGTCAGAGCCTGAGCTTGTTCCTCTCCAAGAGGGGTCAGTTCGGGGTCGGGTAGATCATGGTTCGCGTAGCTAAGGTTGTGAACGCCCTGCCCATGGCGCACGCAGTGGATAATCGGTGGCATGACGTGAAAGTGTATTCTCAAATAGCTTGCGTTGGTAGACTGGGTAAAGGTTTCAAGACATGGTTAGAACAACGATGTCTTGTCAGAATGTTGTTCAAGGACGCACATGAGGCCCTTCATTTGGTAGGTGTTTGCCAAGTATGTTAGTGTCCGTGCAGGAAGCGGGGTTATGTTGAGATTGACCAACGAGTTCCCTGTTAAGGTGGATCTATACGTACCATACAAGGTAACAGACTGGTCTGTTTTGTAATTGTTCAATCTACTCTATTTGTTTGTGAGCGGGGAACGTTATCAACAGAAGTCTTAATAATACAAAGGTACATGCTGGAGGCTAGGCACGTAGACTTGTCTTCTTTTTTCCAGCGTGATGTTGTAAGGGTTTCTTTCTGCAACACCCAGACATCCTCTTTAGACCCTTGGAAGGAAGAATCGAATTTATTAAATGAAAGATGAGAGATATCCTCTGATGGGAGATAGAGTAAAGGCGATTTAAAGTCTCGCACCGCTTAAAGTGCCGAGGATAGACTCTAGCTAAGGAAAGGTCTTGGAGGTCGAGGTGATTGCAAATTCGTGTTCTGTGCCACCACAGCCCCTCCTGCGCCAGCTGCACCCCCTTAAGAAGGATACTACTGGCATGCTTTGCTGAGTCAATGTTCCAAGCATCATAAGCCTGCATGTGTGGACGTGACAAGAGCGGCCCGAGCATAAATTGTCCATCACAGTGTTCAACTCTGCGATCAAATCTTCGAGAAGAGCTTGTCTCTTTTTCTCGATTTTATCTACTCTTGTAAGCATTTTACTTACGAAATGATAATGAACATACCGACAATATCTAGACGCATAGGAAGTCCATTTATCTCTATAAGCCCAGTACCGCGCATAATTGCCACTACTATCGCTTACTTAAACTTCTCATCCAGGCCGAGTGCCGATGTAACGAAGATCCATTGTACGTGCTCGTCATATATTTGACAGAGGACTGACTCAGGTAACCGTTCGATCCATACCTTGAGAATGATAGAGCGTCATGGCATTGGAGGTCATCCACAACCTCAACTAATAAGACTGCCTTCGGAAGCGTAATCTCATCTGGCAAGTCTTGAGCTTACGCGTCGATAACCCTCATGACAATCCCAGTCTTTCCTGACTTTAAACATCAATGCCGGATAGTAATAAGAATAGATATACATATTATTAACTTGAGTTAATATCTATCTTAAAGTGTTCCAAGTGTAACATTGAAAAACATATTCATATCATCCTTATCCAGTTTCTCAGCATAATATAACTTCCTGATACCTGACCCAATATCGGTATCGATAATGTAAAAATGGTTGGCCCAACCCCCAGAATATCCGCTAACGAAAGAGAAGGAAAAGCGATCTGATCCAGCATACCTTGGCTTTATTAACCAAGCACCTCCATCCACGTCCTCCATCGGAAAGACAGTATCTACACCTGCTGCATTTTCGCGAAGGAAGAGATTATGGCCTGGCTGATCAGTAGGCTCTACCCACACCGCATAGCTGCCAGTGAGATCAAATTTGTCGGCAGCGACAGGGTACCGAGGCTTCATGAGCCACGAGGACGTAGGCTTCTCCACATTCGACTTGACCCAGTTGTCAAAGCGATTGAAGAAACTTTGAATATAGGTATTACTAGTTGCTCTCCAGATAAATGGGTGCTCAGCCTCTGGGTTGGCAATAATTCCTTCAGCTAGGGCAATAGCTGAATGCCCAACTGTATCTTCAAAATTCTGCTGCTGTAACTGCAGATTGGTGGTATGACGATTGATAGTGTAAGAGCCTTCTTCAAAATGGACATTTGCGGCCTGTTGTGCCATTTGCAGGAGACTGATGCCTTTAGCATAGGCAATCCAGTAATTCAGAGCCTGTAAACATCTTTTAGAATCTTCGGATAAGTTATAGAAAAGAAAGCTTAGTACTCACCAGTACTTTAGTCTTGGTATAGTAACCGAGAAAGTCTTCAGAGTCATCCAAGGCTTGTTGAGCAGCTTGCTTGAGGAAGGCAGTCGGACCCTTTTGATTGACAAAGGCATTGATCTGGTCCAGATAACCAGGGATACTATCAGCGCTTGCTTGGAGGCGACTATCCAATCGGTTCTGGAGAGCAATCCCCTGCTTTTTATGTTCTGCCTCTGGAAGCTTCTTGCTAGGTAGGTCGAATCCTTCCTGCAGAATATCGCTAACCGTAGTATAGTAAGTCTCAATATCAGTTATATATACTGTAAGACTATCCTGACGAAGCTGCAGGAGGCTGCTGGAAAGTTGAGTAGATAGGTCATTTACAGATGTCTGGATTTGGTGGACTTCTGTCAAGACATCGGCGATATCTTTTCTGATCCTATCAGTATCAGTTCCGCCAGTTATTGACACAAGCCCCTTTTCGAGGGCATAGCTGGCACCTTTACTAAGTACCGCCTTTCCAATAGTTGCTAGAATTGAGGTTGCCGCAGAGGTGAGTATAGTTGCCATTTTAGAAGTGATTTTCAAGGCTGAGTGTAAAGAGAGAAGAGAAGAGAATAGTTTAAATTATATTATTATTTTAATAAGGACATTACAGGCAATTAAATACTTTTAAGTATTCTTGCGTCTTACAGCTATATCTGTTTAGATAAAAAGAACGGAATCCGGCTATATTGACTTTTAGTTAGTTTCCGCATGGGGTTAAAAGTCTTCGTCTTCTCTAGCATTGAGGAATGTAAAACTGAGACTATATACCGATCTCGTTTATTCAGTCGACAGTTATAGCGGACCTACCAGTACATGCAACGTTTCACACAGGAATGGTATCAATTGCCTAAAGATAAATCTCTGCTACGGTTAATTAATCGCCGACTTTAGATGCCCACGGGCCACAAGACTGTTCAGACAGTACTAGCCCTGATCTTTAGCACACCTACACTAGTACTAGCCTATCATGATCAGTCGATCTAGGTATGCGCTTATTGAGATTAGCGTTATTCAAGAAGCCTTCTTATTTGTTTAAAAGGTTCTTAGGTTAGCCTATGCTCCGGCTGTCTTGCTGATTGGATCAAAATTCATCATTCGGTTGCGACATGCTTTCCAATAGCGTCAAACAGGGCAGTTCTGGGCCCAGCCGTTACGGCCAACGCCGCATGCATACTGCGCAAGCTATTGATGAGGCATTTCGGGTTAGAATCAATCAGCTAACAGATATACTATGCCGGCATACCCGCCACAGGCAAGCTCCTACTGCTGATACCTGTCCAAGACTCACCAGCCAGAGGTTGCTTTGGCCTTGACCCAAGTCTATCCTGTAGCTGAGTATCAGGAAATTGACCCTTTGGCTTTGTTCGGGACGTGAATATGCCCTCTGTTAGTAGAAAGAGAAGCCAAGGCAATCGTCGCTATGTGAATTCCGAGGATGACTTGATATTCTCTAGAATGGACATTGTACCTCAATTGAAGAGCAACGGCACTATTGACATAAGGTATGAACCTAGATTTCAGGTAGTCAGCTGTTGACCTCAAGTGGATACTTAAAACGTTCGTATTGAATCTGGACCTTGAAAAGTCAGCCAGCTAGACGAGATCTGTTGGCGAAGGATCTCTCTCATCTGGCAATGTCGCTTCAATATACGGCTTGACGATGACTTGAAATTTCAGACCTTTGTACTACCTTAAAGCATATCTTTACCTGCCTGCTATGTCGCTCTTATAATGCGTTGAAATGCCATCCAGGACTCATATGAGCAGGAAGATAGTGATAATATTGCGCAGAATGGCACCTTAGCAGTATAGGAGAAGAACCGCTCTTCCGATGTTATATAACGACAGAGGTACATCAAGAGCATCAAGGGCGGTAATTCGAAGCCCTGTAGGACCACGCTGTCGTCGAATCAGCTAATGTGGCTGGCCGATCACAACGGTCAGTGGACTTTTGAGGTCACGATCGACTACGATGACCACAGTAGAACCCTGGAGCTGCTAGTGACCAACCCGGGCCAGAACGAAAAGATGTCTTCTCTCAAGGAAATGCTGACTTTGAGGTCCGCATATATCGGATATCGGTTTTTAATAATGAAACTGGCTTAGCTGAGAAACTTGTTTTTGCCGCTAAGCTTACTTTAAGTAAGAGTGAGCCAGGATCATCCTTATCGCATTTCCTAGTCAAGAGCTATTCCTTGATCGGAAACGGCAGCGCCGCGGCTCTTCCGACTTACTCAACCGAAAATTTGCCTCCTTAGACCTTTAACTACGACTATACAAAAGCCAGATCAACCTAAGGCTACGCAAGCCGAAGTCATGAGCCCTAAAGCTGTAACCGAGAAAACGGCATGCATCAACATGCACAGGTGGCTAGACTCCATGATAACAGTAATGATTTGAGGCTTGGCCATAATGGCATGAGCAACCTGCTTCGTTAGGCGCTCCTGAATCTGTAGGCGACGGGAGAATACCTCGGCGACTCGAGGAAGCTTTGAGAGGCCAATAACGGTATTGGAAGGGATGTAACCAATGTGCAGTTAGAAGAGAGAATTAGCAAGCATATCCCAGAGTCTAGTATACAGGATATAACTGGGGAAAGGGGAACTTCCCTTTCCTTTAAAGGGCGCAAGATGGTGCTCATAAAGGCTACATACGTCGATATCTCTCACAATAACCATCTCGTTATCGCCTTAACGGAAATACGCGTTATTCGCCACATCTTCCACATCGGCATGTTAGTCTTTGGTCAGGAACAGCAATGCCCTGGCATAATGCGAAGGTATATCTAGAAGACCGTCATGACCGGGATCCTCGCCGATGCACTCTAGTAAAGTTCATATAGTAAAGGCCAAGCCTTATATTTATTACTATAAATATAATAATATTAAGTTCTTTATTGAAAAAGAATATACTATAAAGGATAAAACTAATTAAAAAGTAATAGTTAAGATAAATAATATTATTAAATTTAAAAAGGGATTGATTATTACTTTTAATATAAAAAGTATTATAAAAG